>CAUYMX010057975.1:0-30000 GCA_963573855.1 Lepilemur septentrionalis
GCTGCTCGGTTACTGATCCAGATTTATATTTGAGGGAGGAAGATTTGGTGAGTAAATTATGCACATCTGCCTCTTCTTCCAGTTATTTGTGTTTTTTTCATCACTAAGAATGTGGAAGGTAAGCAGGGTGTGGTGGCTCACGCCTGTAATCCCAGCCCTTTGGGAGGCTGAGCTGGGAAGATCACTTGAGGTCAGGAGTTCAAGACCAGCCTGGGCAATACGGCGAACCCCTATCCCCAGTCTCTACAAAAAATAAAAAAGTTAGCTGGACATGATGGCTTGCACATGTAGTCCTAGCCATTTGTGAGGCTGAGGCAGGAGGATCTCTTGAGCCTCGGAGTTTGAGGCTGCAATGAGCTATAATCGTGCCACTGCACTCCAGCCTGGGCAACAGAGCAAGATCTTATCTCCATTTTTTTTTTAAAGAGTATGTAAGATGCCATACTGGGGGCATCCTTTGTCAGCATTAGCAGGAAAGCTGTGTTGGAGGGGAAGCCAGTGCCATCCTTGATAGCTGAGGAAGTACACAAGCACTTCCTCCATTCCCTGTCAAGTAGTTTTAAAGTTCTAGAATGCACAGCAACCACTGGACTTGTATATAGTTTCAGTTTTAACCTCCTCCATCATTTTGGTAAGTTTGTCTCTTAATGTAATATATAAATTAATACTTTAAATTTTTTCTGAAACATCTGTGTTTTAAACTGCACAAGGAACACTTATTTCAGGTATTCCAGAATTTTGTACAAGAGCCTTATACACTGTAGCTATTGAGTACGTTGAAATTTAGGATTTTTGATTTTCTTTTTGAAGAGTCTAACTTCATATTTTGTCCTGTTTCTTCTCCTTACTGTCTTTACCCATATTTTGTTATTTTTAAAATTCATTAACACCCTATACAAGCTGGTAGGATTTAAAAGCAGTTGAGATAAAGGAAAGGTGGTAGAATTTCAGATGCATTTGTCACCATTTTACGGATGAGGTGAAACAGAAGTATGTTAAAATCATCAAAGAATGATGACATAAGTCAAGCTTGGAGATGATCCACCCTTTTCTCATTTCTGACAGTTGAGAGTGAGATGTAGGAAACACCAACAGGCTTAGTGAAAAGCAGGGAAAGGGAATTCAGAAGGAACATTCAGAGGGAAAACCTGAAAATGGCAATGCAGCTTTGCTGGGTCAAAACTAAGGGAAAGGGGACTAAGCACAGTTAATACAGAACAGTGATAGCATTCTGTCGTGAACGGCATGACATTTACAGAGACGTGTGTGATGGCCAAACTGCCTTTTAGCAATACAGAATTCGACTAGATGCTGGAAGTCTTCAGCAAAGTTCAGGTGTCAGGAGTAGAGAAGGTGGGACCAGTGCTGATAGGGACATGGCCAGAGTTGTGACAGAGCATGTCTGGGTGACATTTTATCATCTCTTGGCTTTGCTAGGCAATTCTGGTCGACCATCGTGTATCCTTTCGCTTTGCACAGGAGAAACATTTATCTTTGGTAGATGGCTAATTCATACTGTTGAGTTTTTATAAAGTTCAGCCTAACTTTAGCTGAAAGTTAAAGGGTTAACCCTAACTTTAACCCGCTTTACTAGTCATAAGAAAAAACCCCACACAGTCCCTTTTTTTTTTGTTGGTGTCACCCAAGACGCTGTTTTAAGGCTGGTGTGGGAACCACAGTGGATGGGCATTGACAGAAAAGATTCCAACAGTTATTTTTAAGTAGCAAAGGAGTTTGACACTTCTTAGTGCAGACACACAGGACACAGCTCTGCTAGAAAGGATAAAATTTGCAGCAAACCCTCAGTTGGAGATGAAGCTTTTTGGATTTCTGGAAATCATGGGGACTAATAACTGTTACGTGGAGTAAGGGCTTTGTCAGGTCCAAGAAAACCTTTGTCATTTTTAGGGAGTGTTATGTTCTTTTGACCCTTCTTGACAGTTACTAGAGATGTTGTAAAGGTCTTTGGAAGCCATATGTACAAAACCAGCCTACCTCCCATTATTATTATTTTTTTTTACTTTTTATTTAGAAATTATTTCAAATATATTAGAAGATTTATAAATAAGACTAGAGATTTTTCTAGAACACGTGTATAACCTTCATTGTCTTGTGCCTGCCTTGCCCCAACCCTGGAGTCAGCCGTTTCTCAAGGAGCCCACAGGGCTTTCAGTGGGGAGTGGTGTCACAAACTAGGGTCAGCATGCTGGTGTGCTCTTGGTTACTGTCACCCTTTCTCCAACACCCATTCTTGAGTATTTAATGTGAGGTCCAGCGAGCCACAGGTAACTTTCTTGGTGTACCCAAGTGGTTGACCAGAATTAGACCCCAACCATCTTTTGTTACAAGTCACCTCCTGACTTTCATTTGTGGTATTTTGATTCTGAGTTTAGTCCAAGGACCTCAATCATAAATGTATTTCCAACTAAGGGCTTTTCTCTGTCTCTCTCTCTCTCTCTTTTTTTTTAATTGAAAGTGGTCACCATTTTCCATTACTTCAATAATGTGTAGAGATTTTTTTTTTAAGCTTCCCACTCAGTCACCTCTCCCCTCAAAGTAATATATTTTGGAAAGTATAGAAAAATGCCAGGAAGAGGAGAAAAAAATTACCTATAATTTCACCACCCAGAGGAAAAAAACTATTAACCTTATTATATAAATGGACTTGGGTAGAACTATATCCATTTAAAAAATTTAATACTGAAGTTTTTCTCCTTTCTAAATATACTTCTTAGCACTCAGATCTTTGATACCTAATAATTTATACTCCAGATGTCTTGAGGCTCTATAGTTTTATATGTTCGCTTATTGGCATTTAGAATTTCAATGTTTTCCAGATTTAATCCAAAATTAGTAGTTTTAGTCTTTTTTCCCTGCAGTCTTTGATTAGCCCTTGTATTCCCTCTCTTTTCAGTGGACCTGATGAATCTGTCTAAGTGAGAACATGTCTTTAGCTTTATTTTTAAAAGTTATATGTCCCCCAGATTTACATTTTGGAAATAGTCTTTTTCTTCCTGTATTTCCTGCTGGAATGAAAAACAAATTCATTATTAAGAATACTTCTTTCTAAAGTGTTTGCATGTTCAACAACTCCTTAGTATCAGTGGAGAGATTTTCTCATTGACTTTAGGAATCTTAGTCCTTCTGGCTTTGCAAACAAGGAAACAGAGGCTCAGAAAGGTTCTAGGAATTGCCATGTGTCCTACAGCTTGGAAGGAAAGCCAAGGCCTCCTTGCTAGGAGCTTAATGTTCCTTTTCACTAGTGTTTAAAAATTTCAGTGTAAATATATTATGTGTTTCTTCAGTTTTATTCCCCTAATTCTCTTCACTTTCCTCAGTGTTCATATGTGTTCTTTTCTCTTGCCTTTTGAAACAGATGAAAGGAAAATTTAAGGAACATATACTAACTTTCATCATGGAATGCTTTTTTTATGGCTGCTTTATAAATTCTTAAAAATAAAGGGTCTAATGGAAACACTTAATGAGAAAGAGGGGCTCTATCACATGTAACCCCCTCCCCTTTTTTTAGTGAATAGACCGTTTAAACTAAATTAAGTAAAGGATATAAATTCTGTTGTTTCAGTTTTAATATTTCATGGCTGATTTTATAGATGAAATTATATTTTACAATAAATAGGAAGAAGAATTTATACAGCCTGTTCTATTTGATGTGAAACAGCAAATCCCATTTCTCTGTAGCTGTAAAGAAAATTCATTATAATGTCTTTAGTTGTACGAGATGGTTTCATTGTGATTAGTTACATTGATAATAAAACAACCTTTCTCGACTGGCATAAGATACAAACGCTCATAGGTGTCTGCTTTTAATGGCATTGAATTTTTTCACCTTCTGCTTTACTAAGAATTGTCATTCCTTTTTCTTGTCCCTTTTTTTCTGTTCCAATAAGAATTTTCCTTCTTAAAAAATAAAACAATAGGATGGAAATACTAACAAAGCATTGATTTTAAAAATACTTTTTGAAAGGCGATATATTACATTTTAACTTTTTGTGTAAATCTTTACACAAAGAGATATATTTGTCTACAAGAGATATATTTGTCAGACGTGGTTGATATAAGGTTGTTATAAAGTTAATTTTATTATTGGATCAATTTATATTTGGCAAATAGTAATTGTAGTATAGGAAGGTTTTAAAAAAATAAATGGCTAGGTAAGATGGCTGACCTAATTTTGCAGTTTTTTAATCATGTGATTTGTTTTATATTGCTATTAGTACATCTTCATAAATAGTGTTTGGAAGGCAGGAATCTTTCATAATGAAAGGGATAATGGTTTACTTACTCTGTTTTGGTCACTGTGGTTTGATCCCTGTCAGTATGGTTTTTTTAAGTGATTGTTTTAGCTCTCATTTTGGGCACTAAGCAAATGTTTTAATTTTTAACTTGCAGGCAAAATTGCAGTGATTATTTGAAATAACATGGGTATCCTCCAGAATAGAAACAATATTCTATTCTGACTTGAGTGAGAATTTTACTTTACTCTGATCACTTGGGCTTGGGAGCACATCGTACTAGCCTGCTTGTCTTCAGGATGCCCTTGGTCTCTGGCTGGAGAAGGGTCTTTTTAGGATCAAGCTGAACATGGCCTGTGGGATACTTTGGAGGTGGGCCTTGCTCACATCCAGGTCCTGTGAGAAGAGGCCCCTGCACCTCCTCAACTTGAGTCCTGCTGGCGAAGGTGACGGCATTGTGTAGCAGAAGTGGCCCGAGGACTGTGACTCATTCAGCCCCGCTGCCCTGGGGCTCCACATGTTTACTGCACGGGCTGCCTCTCAGGGTTGGGGACATTGGAATTGTAGGCTGCTAAAATTTCTGAGCCAAGCTGGGAAGGAGCACATACTGCTGCTCTGTCTGAAGCAAGCTAAGTAGATTCTAGGGACATGCATGCATGAATGCTTCCATCTAAGACGAGCAGATTTTTCAGGAAATGTTAAGATAAATCCTTTATTCCATACAAATCTAAATTTAAAAGCTGTTCCACCTCATCTCTTTATTAGTTAGCTCTTTAATAACTCTTGATTTTCTTCTATCAGTTTTTATTGAAGGCTGTGTCAAGTCCGATTTTGGTAGTAGGAGGGAGATAAATGTGAATGTCATTTTATTAAAGTTCTAAAATAAGTTTGATAGAATTCTGCCCCAATATGCATTTTATGTAAACAGTATACTTCAGTTTTTGTTTCTTGACCACCCCCTGTGTGCTTCAGTACTGTTGTATAGAAGATTCTTGTTAAGAGTTGGAGCATATGGGAAAGGAAATATATTAAAGGGGGCATGGACTTGAGTCATATCTATTCTTGACAAGATGGAAAGGAGAGAGAAGGGTGGTGTTACATTAGTTATCCGTTGCTCCATGACAAATTCTGTCAAAACACAGTGGCCTAAAGCGACAATCATGTATCATCTCAGGGCTTACCTGGGGTTCTGGCTCCAGGTCTGTCCTGTGGCTGCAGTCGGGATTTTGCAGGGCTGCTGTCGTCTGAAGGCTTACCCCATGGCTGGAGGGTCTGCTCCAGAGGGCTCGCTCCCTGGCTGTTGGTGGAGCCCCAGTTCCTCAGTTCCCGGCAGGTTGCTTAAGTGTCCTCCCTACGTGGTCTGGCACCCCCTGGACAGAGTGAGCCTCTTAGGACTTAGTCTGCAGGGTGGGATACCTTCAAATCCACCATTTTCTGTCCCTTACAGACAGATCGCCAACTCCCGTCCACACTCAAGAGGAAGGGAATTGGGCTCCACCCTTTGAAGGGAGTGTCGAAGACTTTGCAGACTCATTGTAAACCACCACAGGCATTTTCCTGGTTAGAGACATAAACAACTTTACAAACATGTATGTTAGGAATGCACTGTAGCCTTCTCAGACAGTGAGAAGGTGGGTTTACTATACTTCAGTGTTCATGAACTAGTCTTATTATGGATGAACCAGACTCAATTATATATCCATGTGTGGTAAAATTGCCTCCAGTGTTAACCTGGTAAATAGTTTTTTAGGGTGTTAAATACCTACTCTTGTAGTTATTTAAATACCCACTCTTGTCATGGAAGAGTTTATTGAACTTGCAAATGTAAGCATTTTTGTGGAAGAGTAATTTTTTCTTTGTAGGATCAGATACTTTATTT
The DNA here is from genome assembly GCA_963573855.1 of Lepilemur septentrionalis. Lineage (NCBI taxonomy): Eukaryota > Metazoa > Chordata > Mammalia > Primates > Lepilemuridae > Lepilemur > Lepilemur septentrionalis. The sequence goes on from CAUYMX010057975.1 coordinate 6,133, forward strand.
TGTGGTCTCTGTTACAAATTGATGTTTCTGCTGGGAGAAGACTGGGGTATGGGGGGAGGGTTCAGCACCCTCTAGTTACACTTAAATTATGCACATGGTGTTTTGTAACTGCAACTAATATTGCAGTTTCTCGTTAGCAGACCTTATGTATGGACTTGGTGGTACTTTATTAATTAGGTAATCGCATAATGGTAAGACATTTGCAATAGAAAGTCCAGCTGAGATGGCAGATTAGGAAAGAGATATGAGTGGTCCACTAATGTCCATTTATTCTCGTCTTGCTTAGCTATTGTCATTGCAGCTTGCAGCAGGCTTGTAGGCAGCCTCCTTGTCCTACCCTGTCTTTCTAGGAGAGATCCTTACTGTAGGGTGGTAATAACTTTTGGGGTTCATCCTTGTTTGAACTCTCCAAAGAGAAAGAGCAAAAGACCGTCAGGCACTTTTACACATGCGGGTGTGTGCACACGTGCCCTGACACACACGTATCCCTGCTGTGATGTTACTGTGGGCCTGGTGACAGTGTGTGCTAAACTCACTCTACCTGTACCCCGAGTTTGCGTAAGCTTAGGAAGGTGCAGGTGGGATGGAGTGGGACGGGAGGCAGGGAGATCACGGCCTCAACATAGCAGTGAGACAGGTCTGCGCGTTTTAGTCCAGCGAGAGGGACTGAGCTCACTGCAGGCGTTCTCCTTACAACGCAGAAAAGGCACGAGAGAAGTGAAGACGAGGGATTGGAAATCAGTGAGAAAGGGTGAAAATAAAGGGGAAATTCCTTGTGTGCTGCCTGTAGTACAGTAGTACATGAAATCATCTTTTCTCAAATACTTCCTGAAACGCTTTCTTTTTAAAACCCCGAAAGAAACTTCCTGTGAGAAGTGGCCACCAGGTGTCATCAGAAAGCTGCTATTGATTTGTTTTATTATTGTTCTCAAAAAGTATGTGACTATTTTGATTTCTTTCTTGAAACATTTTATTTTAAATCATAGCAGTTAGAGCAAGGACTTTCTCTTATAACAGTTTATGAGTGAATTAATAATTTATAGGTAAATGAAGATAATAAAGTTTACTTATAACTTATTTTTTAAGTCAAGGACCAACTTCTTGATGATTTGGATAAGACACTTATAAATGGAATTGCACATTTGGGAATCTTTGTGATACAATGAGGATATGTGTTGAATGGTAATTGATGAATTTGTATAGGAAACATGATGCCTTAAGAAGATCGGGTTTGATAATACATCCCATTATTTTACTCTAGATACTTACTAGGTCTTCTCAATCTTGCAGCTTTACTGTGGGACAAGTCTGAGACTCATTTTAATATTTCTCTACTGGATTGTAAGTGTGGGTACTTTGAAGGAAAGGAGGTTACTCTTTACTCTGAGAGTTAGTGGAGAGTCCCTTGCCTGTTTTTTGTTTTGCTTTGTTCCTGAGAGAATCCAAGGTGCTTTGTGGTACATGGTTAGTGTTTGTTGAATGAATAAATAAAATATGCCTCAGAAAAATGAAGCTTTAAACTGTCCCAGTTGGGTGATTTTTGAATTCTTTAAAAAAAGACCCCTCTCATTTCCACTGGTAATATGGTGTTTGTTCTAGTAACCTTTTCCAGTGAGTTTTAAAAAAATTTACATTAGCATAAATTTCCTCACTTCCATTTAATGCCTTTTGGATCACTTTAAGACACCCAGGAAACCACTCTGCTCCCCCACCCTCTGACCTCAGGCTAGTTCTGGGCTGTATAACTTAGACTGTTACAACGAGCTCTCTCTGCCTTTAGACTTTCTCTACCTTCAGTATGTCTTGCATTCTGAAAAATTAATCTTATTAAAACAGTGTTATATCTTGGTGACTCCCCACTGACACTACTGGATAAAATTGGCTCTAAATTCAGAGCCTTCTGTGGTCAGGGCCAGTTGACCAGCTGCCTGTGTTATATGGTCCGTGGGAGAGAGCCAGTACCACGGCCCTCAGGACTGCTGCGTTTTCTTACACGCTATTGTGCGCATTTTATGGCTTTGCTCAATTCCTGCCTTCTCCTTGAGCCGTTTAACTGTTCCTGCTTGCTCCCTCAACAAAAGAAAACCAGCGGTTTTAGTTTCTACAAGGTTTAGCTCAAATGACATTTTTGCTATCTTAATCAAATATCCTACTTGGAAGTGTGATTCCTTGCTCATTTACACTGCTGTAGATGTGGGTTTATATCATACACATGACCATACATGGCCTTGTAATTCGTTGGTGTATACATCTTGCAGCTCCCGTAGAATATTGTCCCCATACATAATGCATTTGTAGTACTACAATTCCTTTCATGTGATAGACACTCAATATATATTTATTGAATGCTGTTATTTCTTGATATACCGAGATGTTGGATTATTTCATTAATAAAAAAAATCAGGCTGGGCAGGGTGGCTCATGCTTGTAATCTCAGCACTTTGGGAGCCCAAGGGGGCGTGGTGTCATGCACCTGCAGTCCCAGCTCCTTGGGAGGCTGAGACAGAAGGATCTCTTGAGGCCAGGATTCGAGGTTGCAGTAAGCTGTGATTGCACCATTGCACTCCAGCCTGGGTGATAGAGCAAGATCCTTTCTCTCTCTCTCTCTCTCTCTCTCAAAAAAAAAAAAAAAGAAAATCAGTTGTGAAATAAGAAATGAAACATTTTTTTCCTTTTGTTTTAGAAGTTTTGGAGACATTATATAGAGGATAATAAAGGATCTCATTATTTTGCTTCTGCATATTAATGTAGTTGTCATTCTTTTGTCTCTAAGAACATATGAGTCAGATGCCCTCAACTTAACATTCACTCTAAACAGATGTGTGCGCGCGTGTGTGTGTGTATGTGTGTGTGGGTCTTCCCTAAGCGAGTTAGTGTTTGTGTGTTCTCTGCATATGCTGAAAATGAAAACTCTTGCTGGCGCCCGTAGTGAAGGTGAGGTAGCCGTGTCCTGCAGCAACGTTTGCAGAGTAAGAAATGGTTAGATGTATCGAAAGGAAAGACGTTCACACTGTTTCAGACTAAGAATTAAAATGTTTTTAAACAAATTCTATCAGATATTTTCAAACATACACACACACACAAACATATAGAAAAGTTGATAAAATAATGAATCCTCATGTACCTGTCACTTAGCTGTAATCTTTATCATCACATAGTTTCGCTGTACTCCTCTCCTGGACTGTTTGGAAGCATATCTCAGACATTTTTTATTTCATCTATAAATACTCAGATAATTAGACATTCTTACATCACAGTGAGACATTCATTCATTCTAGTACCTGACAAGTGCTTGGAAAAGTTCTAGGCTCTTGGGATATATGGGAGGATAAAATAAACCATGTGCTTACACTCTAGCATGGAGAGAGAGAATACCCTAGACGCGTAAATAATCATAACAGGAAAAGCATTGATTTTATTAAAATTTAAAATTTTTCTTTTTATCAAAGACACCATTAATAAAATGAAAAGGGAGAAGATATTTGTAAAACATATCTGACAAAGGATTTATATCCAGAATACACAAGCAGTTCAATAATAAACAACCAAATTAAGAAGTGGGCAAAAGGCTAATAGAGCACATAAAGTATTAAGTACCGTCACCAATCGTCAGGAAAATGCAGATTAAAACATACACACCCACTAGAATGACTAAAATTTAAAAGACTGACATCCAGTGTTGATGAGGACACGGATTAACCAGAATTCTTACACACTGCTGATGGCAATGCAGATGGTACAGCCACTTTGAAAACCAGTCAGCAATGCAGTGGAACACACTTGGGGTGTATCTCTGCAGTGTATACTACTCAGCAGTGCAGTGGAACACACTTGTGTATCTCTGCAGTGTATACTACTCAGCAATGCAGTGGAACACACTTGTGGTGTATCTATGCAGCGTATACTACTCAGCAATGCAGTGGAACACACTTGTGGTGTGTCTATGCAGTGTATACTACTCAGCGATGCGGTGGAACACACTTGCAGTGTATCTGTGGGGTATACTACTACTCAGCTATCACGCATGCAGCAAAAGCATCATGCTGAGCAAAAGAAGCCAGACCTGCCTTCCCCTCCAAAGCGTATTGTACGATTCCATTTCATATGAACTTTTAGAACAGGCAAAACGAATCCACTGTGGAAGAATTCTGAATGGTGGTTGCTGGGGCAGAGGCCTGGGGTTAGTGGGGCCTGACTGTGAAGGGCTCGGGCATCTTTCTGCTGGGAGGGCGGAGCTTTGTGTCTTAGTTGGGGTACTCGGGAGGGGCCCTCTGCAGATCTCTTTCCTTCACCTCTGTCCTTTCCTTTGTTCTGCCCTCAACTCAGCTCCCCTTCCCTGTGCTGTGGCCTGGGTGCTTTCTCCAGGCAGTAGGCTGGGTTTACCCAGTTTGTTTCTGTCGGGGATCACTGTGCTTTGGTGCCTGGCGTCCACTGGCCTGTTGCTTCATAAATTTTATCCTTTTTTTTAGTTGTTTTAGGCGTGAGAGTAAATCCAATCCATGTGACTCCATCTTGACCAGAAGTGGCTGCCCTGCATTGGACAATATATCTGTTTTTAAAAAGACATTATCTTATCCTTTACAGCATAAGCTCTTGGAGGACAGAGATTGTGTGGTGGTGTTTGCTGTGTGTCCAGCATCTGCAACCAAGAATACTTGGCACATCGTAGGCGCTAAGTGAAGGTTTTTGCTTGATTCTTTCTTCTTTCCTTCTCTCCTTTCACTCTTTCCTTGCAAATGTTGAATAGCAAAGTGAATGCTTTATCTATAGCGCATTTTCTAAAGGGTCCTCTGCAATACCAGTCTCTTGATTCTTTATACATGAAGGGTTCTGTAATGAAATAAGGTTGGGAAATGTGCATGTATTGAGAAATCCTGTGATAAAGAAACTTCTGTTCAAACTAGAGTTTTCTAAACTTTAGGCCAGGAGTTCTTGACTAGCATGGGCAACACAGTGGGACCCTGTCTCTACAAAAAAAAAATTAGAAAAATTAGCTGGGTGTGGTAGTGCAGCCTGTAGTCCCAGCTACACCGGAGGCTGAGACAGGATTGCTTGAGCCCCGGAGTTTGAGGCTGCAGTGAGCGGTGATGATGATGCCACTGCACTCCAACTCTAGCCCTGGTGACAGAGCGAAACCTTGTCTCAAATAAAATAAAATAAAATAAAATAAAATAAAATAAGCTATTACCCTCCATTCATTCCCCCTGCCTCCAGCACAAAGAAACCACTAATCTTTCTGTATCTATAGATTTCCCTATTCTGGGCATTACATATAAAAGGAATCATATAATATGTGGTTTTTCACTTAGCATAATGTTTTCAATATCCATTGTGCCATGTGTTGTACTTCTTTCCTTCTTATGGCTGCATAATATGGATGGATACACATCATCTTGGTTCATCCATCCATGGGTGGACATTTGGGTTGTTTCTTCCCGTTGGCTATTATGGATAATACTGCTGTAAACATTTGTGTACCAGTGTTTGTGTGGATCTGGGTTTTCATCTCTCTTGGGTAAATACACCCTGGCGTAGAATTGTTGGGCTATATGCTGGCTCCACATTTAATCGTTTGCAGGATGGGTGGGCTGTTTTCCTAAGTGGCTGCATCATTTTACATTCCTATTAGCAGTGTTATGAGGGTTCCAGTTTCTCCACATCCTCGCCAACACTTGTTACCTGACTTTTTGAGTATAGCTGTCTTATCTCCTTACGGTTTTGATGTGCATTTCCGTAGTGACTAATGATGTAGAGTATTTTTTTCATGTGCTTATTGGCCATTTGTGTATTTTCCTTGGGGAAAGGTATATTCTTTGCTCATCTTTAAATTGGTTTATCTTACTGAGTTATAAGAGTTTTTATGTATTCTTGATGCAATTCCCTTACAGATAGATGTTTTAAAAATTTTTTTCCCTGTTCTGCGGGTTCTCTTTTCACATGTGTTTTCTTGATAGTGGCCTTTGAAGGATAGTGTCTTTTGAAGTTTTTAACTTTGAGGAAGTCTAATTTACCTATTTCTCTCGTTCATGCTTTTGGTATCATATCTTACCTATATTTTTTCTCCTTAATTTTCGCAGAGCCAAAGCAATAAGCTTCATTTGATTTGTCAATGTTATTGAAAAACTAGTTAAAATAGTTGTCCTTAGTTTTGAGCCTATAATATGTTGATGGCTTTTTATTAACATCAAATCAAATGGCATTTGGCTGAAAATTCCAATCATGGTATAAAGTAAATGGAAAATGATATGTTTTAATTGAATTAAGTAGCATCATGAAAAATAAAATCAATATTATTGATTTCAAAGCATTTTATTCAATAAAATTCTTTTTTTCCTCAAAATTTACTCCATTAATTCTAGTGTACCACTGACATTTCCCTTTGCCATTAACCTTCAGACAATATAAAATGACTTTTAGATGAGAAAATTAATGATTGACAACTGGAATGAGTGCCTTTGCATTGGCGAAAGAATTCGAGTATGAGTGGTGACATTTGATGAGATTAACATGTTGTTAATTGGGATATGTTTAGAAAAATCATGGTAAGGCTCTTTGCTTTAGGGGAAAAGGATGGAGCAGTTGTTTTGAAATTGTTTCTTTTGCACCGTGACTTGGGCTTCTGTTGGGCGGCTACAGAAGTGGAGGCCTGCCTTCCAGACTTGCATCACAGTTTTGTTTTCATGCGTTTTACAGGGTGAGAGTGAAACATAATTGGAAAAGAGAGCTTATCTCTCTTTTAAAGTAGTAAATTGAAGCATGCTGGTATAGAGAATTGAAACATGGGAGTTTTTCTGCAAGCTGGTTGAGAAACCACTTTTTCTGTCGAAGGTACGATAGTATTGCTTTGAGCCAACAGTAGGGTGAGGTGGTCTTCCTAAAATTGAGTTCATAGTTTTCACAAAGGACTTTATGCATCTGATCAGATTCTTCCGAGTATAAAAGATACTTCACCGAGACTAGTTTAGCGATATTTTTCAATCCAGTGTCAGACTAACGTGTGTCGTTACGTTCAAGGTGTCATACTATGTTTGTTTACTTCGCAGGTTATGAGTGCCCAGTGAGCCACGCTGGACAGGAGAAACATCATCCGCACTTCATTAATGATGGATACTGAGAATAAACCTGAGAATGATGAGGATGAAAATGTAAAGAGAGGAGCACAAGACTTGAAAAGTATTTCATCCCACAGTGAAGATTGTGGGCCTGTGTCCGATGTGATAGCAAATTCCTCTGAGAACTCCACAAGCAAGAGAGGTTTTTCAGAATCATCAAACTTTGACGGTGTCATTATAGAGGAAGAGAGAGATAAACATGCTTCCAAACGAATGAAACTAGATGAGGCAGTGCCCCGTAAAACTACAGAGCAGGGCTTTCGTGGATTAGAAACTTCTGAGAGCACGGGCACGCACGTGGATCTCCTGTTAGACGGAGCCATGAAGGAGGCCTTCCTGAGCGACTGCACGGGTGGAGGCACATGTCTCCCAAATGCCTTCTCCCCTCCTCCTGATTTTAGCACTGTTGATGCTGTTTCTCTGAAAACAGACACTGAAAAAAAGTCTGCTCAGGAAGTGGTTTCCCTTGATCCAGGAGGAGACTCTCCTTTCCCCCTGAAAGAAATTAGTGTCAGTTGTACCGTTGGAAATGGAGATGCAGTTCTCAAGTGCAGCATTTGTGGCCTTTTGTTTTCTTCTTGCTCTGATTTGGAAAAACATGCCGAATGTCACATGCAGCAGTCAAAGGAACATATCTGCTGCCACTGCAGCCACAAAGCAGAGAGCAGCTCAGCTCTGCATATGCATATCAAACAAACACATGGGCCACTCACTGTCTTTTCTTGTGATCTCTGTGGCTTTCAGTGTGTGGAAGAAAACTTGTTAAATGCACATTATCTTGGCAAAACACATCTCCGGCGTCAGAATCTTGCTGCTCGTGGAGGGTTTGTACAGATCTTAACCAAACAACCTTTTCCTAAAAAACCATGTACCATGGGAACAAAAAATGTTCGTGCAAAGCCAAGAACTTCTAAACCATTAGCAAAGAATAGTGATCCAAAAGGATTGCGAAATGTTGGAAGCAAATTCAAAGATTTCAGAGGAAGTATTTCTAAACAAAGTGATGGTAGCAGTGAGCTTCTTGTTGAAATGATGCCCTCCAGAAATACTTTGTCAGAAAAACTAGAGATTGTTGAAGAAAATGTTACTTCCCTTGGCGTAGCTCAAAATCCTGGAAACCAGAGTAAAAAGCTACGAGCCTTAGTAACCTCAGAGGGTCTCTCGGATAAGTTGGAATCTACCAAAAATACCCTACAGACAGCACATAGCGTCAGTACAACCTCAAGGCTGAGACCTGAGCGGAACATTCTGGTGTTGGGTAACGGCTTCCGTAGACGAAGCAGCACTTTCAGCTTGAAGGGTCAGGCAAAGAAAAGGCTTAATCTTTTGGGAATTAATAAAAGAGGCACAAATGAAACTCAGAGGATGTACGTGACACACTGCAGAGCACAGATGAAAACTAATGATACAGAGCCGATGCCTCCCCACGTAGACACGAGCAGCAGTGTGCAGAGTCTGTGTGTGACTACCTCGGAAACTCAGGAACCGAAGCAAGACCTGCAAAACTCCCCTCTCCTGGGTTCCATACAGCTGGAGTCCCTGACAGGGAAGCCAGCTTCTGACCGTCAGATGTTATATACTTGTGCAGACTGTGGGCAGATAGCTACAAATGGGACAGATTTGGAAACTCACGTGAAAAGGTGCCATGCCAGAGAGGTGAAATTTTACTGCCAGTCTTGTGACTTTTCCAGCATGTCCAGAAGGGACTTCGATGAACATTTATACAACAGCCAGCATCAGCAAACTGCTTCTGTCCTCAGTTGTCAGTGCTGTTCATTTGTTTCCTTGAATGAAATAAACCTTAGAGCCCACATGAAGGAAAAGCACAGTATGGATTTTCTTTGCACTGTTTGTAATCTGTTCTTCTTGTCTGAAAAAGACTTGGAAGAACACAAAGCAACCGGGAAGCATATTAGTTCCTTGGTTCAACCAAAGACTTCTCAATCATTTAACAATGATTTGGTTTTGCAGACTTTACCTTTAAGTACTTTAGAATCAGAAAACACAACAGATTCTATGAATGAGTCAGGAAAAGCAGCTCAGGAAGAACCTGTGAAGTCCAGGGTAAGCCATGGAAATGAAGGAAGGCATTCAAGCAAGCCTCAGTTTCAGTGTAAGAAGTGTTTTTATAAAACAAGATCTTCCACTGTTCTCACAAGACATATAAAGCTGCGGCATGGTCAAGACTATCACTTTCTTTGTAAAGCATGTAACCTTTATTCACTGAGCAAAGAAGGGATGGAGAAACACATTAAAAGAAGCAAGCATCTTGAAAATGCTAAGAAAAATAATATTGGCTTAAGCTTTGAAGAATGTATTGAAAGGGTATGTATAGGTGCAAATGATAAAAAGGAAGAGTTTAACGTTTCTGGAAATGGAAGGCTTGAAGGCCATGTAGGTGTGCAGTTGCAGGAGCATTCCTATCTGGAGAAAAACATAGTGAGTCCTAAGGAACTGTCACAGTCTGGTGTTAGCACCAAAGATGATGACACTTTGACCACTGCTCCAAAGAGAGGGAGACCTAAAGGTAACATCTCACGGACGTGTTCACACTGTGGTCTTTTAGCCTCTAGTATTACAAACTTGACTGTTCACATTAGACGAAAACACAGTCACCAATACAGTTATTTATGCAAAGTGTGTAAGTATTACACTGTAACCAAGGGAGATATGGAGCGTCATTGTGCCACCAAGAAACATAAAGGACGAGTAGAAATAGAAGCAAATGGAAAACAAAGTTCAGATATCATTGTTGGCCCTGAAGGGGGTAACCTTGAAGCCGGTAAAAAGACCACCAGTTTAGCAGTGACCATTTCAGATGAACACGCTAACAAGCCAGCTGAGTCAGACACCTCCATTTTACAAAAGCCGGTAGTAGATAATGGAAATTCAGTTGCAGTTGAAGTTGAAGATGTATTTCATTCTGTAGAGGGGGAAGTTAACAGTCATCTTACGGATAAAAAGGAACACATGTCTCCAGAGCCAGAGGACCTTCGCCAACAAGGGGATGCATATTCCCAGAGAGATGCTGCAGGAGCAGGTGATAACAAATGTGTACACTGTGAGTTTAGTGCTCATTCTTCCGCTTCTCTAGAGCTGCATGTAAAACGGAAACATACAAAAGAGTTTGAGTTTTATTGCATGGCATGTGACTACTATGCGGTGACTCGTCGAGAGATGACCAGGCATGCAGCAACAGAGAAACACAAAATAAAAAGGCAGTCTTATCTCAACTCTTCTAATGCAGAAGCAGGTTCTGCAGAAATGTCCAAAAACATCATTATACCCGAAGAGGAGCATCAACAAAATTCTGGGGAATTCCAAATAATTTCCGACCAACCATCTGATACTTTTAAATCTAGAACTGCTGCTGATTGTTCGATTTTAGATGAGAATACTAACTTAGATATGTCTAAAGTACTCTGTGCTCCTGACTCTGTAGAAATTGAGACCGAGGAAGAATCTAATTTCAGTGAAGACCATTCCTTTTGTGAGACTTTCCAGCAGCCCCTGGTCAAGGATAAAGTTATGAAACCTGAAGAGATGGTATCCCTTAATATTTCCTCTAGTTATGGCTCCCCAAGCAGATTTCAGAATGGAAATTCAGGAAACTCAGCTTTGACAGCAAAGAAAAACCTAGAGATGTTGACTGATGTAGGTGACCCAAACATCCCCTGTGAGAGCAATGGAGGAAGCACAGTAGATGGTGGAGGAAAAGTCCTTCACAAACAGCTGTGTCCCCAAGTCCCCGATGGGGCACACTCAGCTGATGGCACTACCCCTGCTGTGACGAGAACACTAGAGCAGGGAAGCACGGAGAGCGGGAGTCAAGATGAAGCTGGGCGTGCACATGGTTCAGAGGATTTGGAAGGTGTGCAAGAAGGTCCTGGTCCGGAGGAGAAGGGCATTCTGATCAATTCACAGCAGGAAGCAGAGATTATTTTGGAAGAGGATAGCCCAGCTTCTGATAGCACAGCTGAAAGTAATGATGTTTATGAAACTATAATCAGTATTGATGATAAAGGGCAGGCCACGTACAGTTTTGGCCGGTTTGATTCTTCCATAGTAAGAATAAAGAACCCTGAAGATGGTGAATTGATAGACCAGTCCGAAGAGGGTCTGATAGCAACAGGAGTGAGAATTAGTGAGTTGCCCCTGAAAGACTGTGCTCAAGGCGTGAAAAAGAAGAAGGCTGAAGGCAATTCCTTGGGCGAATCCACACGAATTCGTTGTGATGATTGTGGCTTCTTAGCAGATGGACTGAGTGGACTGAATGTTCACATAGCCATGAAGCATCCTACAAAAGAGAAACACTTTCATTGTTTACTATGCGGAAAGTCCTTCTATACAGAAAGCAACCTTCATCAGCATTTGGCTAGTGCTGGTCATATGAGAAATGAACAGGCCAGTGTAGAAGAGCTTCCAGAGGGAGGGGCCACCTTTAAATGTGTCAAGTGTACAGAGCCCTTTGATTCTGAGCAGAATTTATTTCTGCATATTAAAGGACAGCATGAGGAATTGCTGCGGGAGGTGAATAAGTATATAGTGGAAGACACTGAGCAAATCAACCGCGAGAGGGAGGAAAACCAGGGAAACGTTTGCAAGTATTGTGGAAAGATGTGCCGAAGTAGCAACTCCATGGCCTTCCTGGCACACATTCGCACCCACACAGGTATGTAGCTCCGCAGCAAGCCCGTGTTTACCTGAAAAGTGCAAGTCGATGGTGAAATTTTCACGCTGGTTCCTATGCAAACATGCAGCCTTCCCTGCAGCTGCTTGCTGGCCTTCTACCCAGTTCACACTGCGCTGCTGTGTGGGGCTCTGGGTGTCTGTAGCAAGTCATAGTTGACGCTTAACATTTCTAAAGGTATTATAATTAAGTCTTAGTGATTCCAAAGGCATATTAGTTGTCAGGTTTCTCTTAATTTTGTCAAAAAGCCTAGTCCTTCTGATGCATTTTTAAAACTCATGTCTGTTACAGATTTTAGTTGTTTCTAAGCCCTAATTATTTGATTTGCCAAAGTATATATTAAGTGACAGTTTGTTTTTTCAGAGGATATATTAAATGACTTTTCAAGAATGGAATAATAGAAACGTTCTTACAATTTTAGGAATTTAAAAATATTCATTGCCAAATATTTTATATCCAGAAGTATAATTCCAGGCAGCAAGATTGTGCCTTCAAGGATCAAAATTAGCCACCAGTTTTCAAAGTTAACATATATTTGGGATCTGGTTTTCCTGGTGGTGGTACCTGGTTTAGTTTCTGTGCTCTGTTACATTTAGTGTTCCATTTTAATGGCTAATTTTAGGTAGAAATTTTTTAAAAAACATTTTTTTGGTATAAAATGCATAAGCTACTGTTCTAAATTTATGTAAAAATTCACTGCACTGTTTCTATAAACCTGCCATACATTCTTTATTTTAAATAGACAGCTTTTCTAAATCATTGTGCTCTGCTTAGACAAGTTCTGTCTCCATGGTTGAATTTATGAGTGGATTTGAATAATAAATTCACATTTCAATGAACATATTTTCATTAAAACTGTAAGGTTTATTTTACTGTACTTTTAAATAATGGCTTATTATTAAAGGTATACTTTAAATTCATGCAGTTTTTGAAACTTAGTGCATGGTTACAAGGAGATAGACAAAAGAATATGAAGCATTACTAGTTTAGGGTGATTAAAGATAGATGAAAGTTTTTCATTGAGGAAAGCAACAGGGCAACCTGCATAAGATTAATAAAGGTAAATGCAAACATTGTACTCTTGATCCCCACTATTTCCATGTGCTAGAGTCATTTTTTGGGAATAAGTTCAAATACTTATTTGTTTGCATTTTTAATATCTCTGTCAGAACCTTGTAGCTCACTTTCTGAAATATAGTTTTAGAAATAAGGCTTGTTCACATGTGTAGAAAATATGTACTTTCTTAATATGCCCTCTTAAGGCAGATAAAACTGAATAAAACTAAGAGGAAGATGCTAATGGAGCTCTTTTTAGAATTCTTTATGCAACTGTCTGGTCAAGACATGTTGCTTATAATTGATGTGTCCATTACTTGAATTCTCTTGTAATTATAGTCAATAAGTCTTGTAAATGTGTTAAAGCTCACTAAAAGCATACAAATTCAAGAACAGAGTAAGGCTAATAATTTAAAATAATCAATGTGGGCATTTCAGCACTTAATTTCCCTTGTGTGTTGATAGCTGATCATTCTTAATCCATTAAGATTTATTTAGTCGTTTACAATGCAAAATAGGTTTGCACTGGTCACTTGTGCCATTTGAAAATGTCCACCAGGTTAAGTGCGGAATGTAGTCCATTAGTCTTCCTTGACTATGTGTATTAATTGCATTTAAAATCAAGTTAATGTGGATGTGAAAGTGAGGTAACTATCAATATGTGACAAAGTAACCCTGCTTATATAAGTTACATCATTGATTGTAACATTTAGTAAAAGTTAGCATACTTTTTTTTAAACATCTTTTGTTGGTCTTATCAGCAAGTACATTTTTATTGTGCTCTGAGGCACCGCTGAGAGCACTATACCTCAGTATACACCACCAGTCTACCATTTCAGTTTTGCAAGTCATTTTTTTGGGGAAGTTGGTCTGCAGGTTTTAATTCAAGATTTTTTCTTGTAGCATCTTAAAATGAATTGCTTTTCTGATACTTTGCTTATGTCTACGAAATAGTAATGCAGGGACTGTTATTAATGGTTAACTGGAAAAGAGCTTACTCTTCCAATCCCTGTTTTCATATTTTGTGATTTACTATATGTTTTATATAACCTTTTCTTCCCATCCATAGCAGGATAAAAGCAGCACTATAAGAAATAAGTGAGTTTTGGTTATCAAGAATTGTAGGAAAAAAGTATCCCAGAGTTTTCCAATGGGTTTGCCAGTGTGGAGCAGTCAGCCTGACCACAAAGAGTAGGCTTCCCTTTCGCATTGCATTAGTAGGACTGAGAAAGCTGTTTGTTTTCTCTCCTGTGTTATTCTGTTAAAGCTTTTATTTCATATAGCATATGAGACTGTTAAGCTACCGGATTGTCTGAAGCCATTCATTTTATGTTGAGTACTCTGGTCACCTGTGCCCCTCGAAAATGTCCACATGTAGGGAGACAGGAGTGTGTGGCTTTACTGAAAACTCTGAAGTCAGGACTGGTAGTGTTTGTGACTCAGTGTGTGGCAGTTCAGAGGACAAACAGATCACTAGAGGAGTTAATTTGTAGACTCTAAGCATGGTGAGAACAGGGATTACTTCACTCCTTCTGTGGCCCACACTGAGTTGTCTCTAGTGCAGTTTGTTGAATGAATGAGTAAACGAATGAGCAGATGGATGGACGAATGAAGCGTCCGAATGTTTAAGGAGGAGTTTGGAATTAAGGCTGTAGTTGAGAGGTGTTAGATGACTAGTAATAAACATTTTACTTCATTCCTATGAGACCTGAAGGTTTTTCTTTGTGTTTTCTTTTTAATGTTAACATCATGTCCAAGTAGGCATAGCAATTAGTAATGACGGATAGTTGAGGAATGGCCCCTGTAGGTCCATGTGAAGTCTTAGTCTTTAAAGTCTTTGGAATTTTTTTTTTTTTTGGTAAAATAATAAAGTACTAGAAAGTTAGAGAGCCTCTTTAGTTTTTCCCTTTCAAAAAACCTCACAGACCAGATTAAACCAAAAACCTACTGAGGATAATGCTGTTTTAAAGAATGGAACTATTTAAAAATAATATTGAAAGTTTACAATAATCAAAATACACCTGAGAGAAAGACAAATTTACAGATATGTGATTTTACAAATTGAGCCTTATAAACACTATGTCTGGATTCATTTTGGAATGCACATAGCAAGCTTAACATTATCTGTTAGGAGAAAAAGAAAAGAAAGGGACATGTTTTTGTTTTTTTAAATATATATACAGGGAAGTATTACCTCTGCTAGTATTTGAGTTTTTATGGCACAGAAAGGAGACGTTAACACAATCCGCTCTGAATATCAGATATGAAAAGTAGTCACAGACTCAGTGATTCTGGGTGAAGCCATCAACAATAACTCATTTATGGGTTGTCATCACACTGTAGCGGTGACCACTGAGACCTGCAGGAACTAGAGTTTGTCACGAAGGATCCACGCACAGTGAATTGAAAACACCACAGACCCCACGTGCAACCCTGTGTGACATTGTGGCCCACATGAGGGGGATCTAGTCACAATGCAGGTGCTGTGTGAGCCAAGTGAAAACTCAAACCCATGAGACGTTTTACATCCATTCACCCAAAATTATAATACAAATAGTGGGAGGGCTTTATCTTCTTCGGAGTTCTGATATTGTTAATATATACAATATGTATTATATAATAATTTCTTAATTACCCTATTGTTTTTAACGCATTTAAATTTAAAATACAGGTGAATTGATTCTTATACTTTTCAAAAGTCCTTGTAAAGAATTCTGTGTCTTAATGAAATGCTTCGAAGTAGTGATAGGCTTAGTTTTATCAGAACCATTTAAGTAAACTATAATTTCTAGTGTGATTGATAGTGTGATTGCTGTAAGCTGCAGTCTCAACCTGCTTTTGACATCTGAACATATAAACCTGACTAGATATAACCATTCAGGTGCTAAATATATTTTACATCTACTTCTAACAGTAGAAATGGAAGTATTAAGAGATCTGGCTTCATTGTCATTGAACTGTGAAGTATTCAACCTTGTCTGCCCGTGCTTAGTGCTGTTGACTTTTTTTATTTCTGTTGGAAGATTAAAATTAAATGCTTCACTTTTTTTTGTCAGCTTTTGGGAATTAAATGGAAATTTAAGACTGAAGTTTTTTACTGAGTGCTTCAATTTCAACAAAGTATTCTTGGAGGATTTTTTTTCCCCCAAGGGTACTGCACAAAGGTTCATTTATTAAATGTGATTTATTGCAATTTTTTTATTTGAACTTTTTATATATTAAAGTCCACGTATTTCATGTTCTATCTAGTTATAATAGAAGAGGTATATTGCCAAATAGGTACTAAACATGATATGAAAAACCTGGAAACATACTGTGCTGATTTTAAACTGTGGTTTTTATGATTTTATTTATTTGAAGATATAGTGGTTAGAAAATTAGAAAATAGTGTATATATTTTATACCTTAAAAGAGTGTTGTTTCTCATTAATGTGACTATTGGTTATCAGTAAGTATGTTCTAGCTACAATCTTACCTGTTACAGTAAGTTTGTCGACTTTGAAATAATTTTATTTTCTCATTTTTGAGTATGGCTTAATCTTATTTCTTTATTAAGTAACTATAAAAAATTTTGTTGCTACTATGCCTTTTGTGTTGAAAAATTTGTTCTTAAAAACAATAATAACCAAAATGTCAATTCTTCTGGTTTGCTGAGTCATCACCAATTTTTGACTATAAAATGATCATCAAAGCATAATAATTATCTGCTGTATATTCATACATGGTGTTATTGAAAATATAATGAATCATTTGACATAAATGTCAGAAAAATTTGAAATGACCACTGTTAATGCGAATAAATGCAAAGCTGGAGAAATACGAGGAAACAAGGAGATGGCCACTGAAAAATGTGCCTGATGATAAATATGTTTTAAAAATACCAGCTACCCCATATGCATTTATGTTTTAAAAATGTTTCATTTTAAATGTTGAATAACTTCAAACTATATTTTTCTGAATTGTAAGAAAAATATTTAAAATTATTTAGCTCATCACATGTACTTCATACTGTCGAGCAGTCTGTCTTTTGACTTTGAATCTTACAAGTGTTATTGAGAGTTGAGAAGACTCCCTGAAACAATGGAGTCTTCAGGGTAGAATAATTATGGAATCAGATCTCTTCAAGCTGTAAATGAATGCACGTATTCCATTTTGGGGACAGAAATTCCTAATTCGATTAAAGGTAGGATTTAAGATGTAGCCTTCTTTTTAAAACTATGAGTAACATATTACTCAAATCATATTTTGTGTTAAATTTACTCAGGATCAAAACCATTCAAGTGCAAGATATGCCATTTTGCAACCGCTCAGCTTGGAGATGCCAGAAACCATGTGAAAAGGCACCTTGGGATGAGGGAGTACAAGTGTCACGTCTGTGGGTGAGTAAATTGAAGCCATCTCTGCTGTGTGAACCAGGAAGCCTGTGCAGGATAGCCATTGTTTCGGAATTCAAAACTGATAGGAGTAAGAGTGGCTAAAATTATGCACGCGTATCCTCCTCTCCATTGTTATGGTAAATTCTTTAAACACAGTTATGACATTCTTCTCCCACTGCTAATCCTGTACTGAAGATGAGCAATTTTATGGGCTACAAGGTCAATTTGAACCTGTAATCTGTAAATTGACTAAATTATAGGATGTTCATTCACATTGCCAGAGAGAACTATAAATTCCATTTAAAGACATAAAAAATACATAATATAGCTTTAGGAGTGTATATATGTGTTTTTTTTCTTTTGCTATACTGCTTTAATTTTAATCACATTAATAGCTCTTTGGATCCCACTGGACATGTTCTATAAGGAAAAAAACAAAAGTATTTAATTTCAGACGGCTGGTTACTGATTATTGCAGGGATGATGTGTGAAAAAACAGTGTGTAATGTGTTTTTGTGTAACTTTATTTCAAAACTTGTTTCTTTTTTTAGTTAATGGTTCTTTTCTCTGAAGAATCATTCACAATGTTTAATTGTCATTCAAATGTGTTGCATTTAATAGAAAGCGCTGAGGTACCTTAATGCAAAACTAATTAATTTAGCAGAAATGTTTAAAAGGTTTTAAAATGCTAGGACATATATGGTATATCATAAGACATTCAGAGGTGGATTTTAATACCCTACTTCTGATTAAAAGTATATTTTAATGTTATTATGCTAGAGAAATTAACTAATAAGTGCATCATATAAAAAGTCTTTATGTGAAACCTGAGAAACCTTCAATTCTTATGGCTAATTCACAGAATAGCACAGGTTCAATTAAATTATACAGTGTGCACATGTTACATTAGGTTTATTTTTCTAGTTGAAGATTCTTTGGATTGATACTACCATGCAAATATGTTTTAAGCCAAAAACAAGTTCTGCTTTTTGTTGGACAGTACACTTTGTCCCAGGATGCAATTGCATTTTTGACCCTAAAGATAGTTTTACAAATAACTTTGCAAGCAGTTTTATTAACCGTGGTCTGTGGTATGTTCATGGGCAGAATTGATGGTTCAGTGACTTTCAGCTAAAGTAAATGAAGATGAACCTTTGCTCTGAAGCCCCTGAGGATCAGTGGGAGAATGAGTTTTGTTACTACCAATTTTAGCTGCAAGGGTCAGGTGCCGAATGGTTCATTTTAATTGCTATAGATCTTGGAATTTTAAGAGAAATATATTTCATTTATTGTTTTTACTGTATGTGTTATAGGGTAGAACTCTCTGACTACAGTGAAAATTTGCTATTAGGTGGCAGTAAGCAGTTTCTTCCTCATTTCTGAGATATAAGTAAACAATTTGTGCATATTCTTAATAGAAATCCAGTTCTGTTCATTTTTTTTTATTATTATCATTCCTAAGACCCTGGAAAGAGAAGAAAAACTTTTCTCAGAGAATAGTTTCTGACATGCATGGTATCAAAAACAATACATAATTGATTAGCTTTAATTGTACAACTTGAACAGTGCACACCTTGCTTACTGATTGCCTACCAAACATAACTGAAATGTTGCATTAGTATTTTATATGTTTGATTCCCAAGATACAGAATTATAAATAAATAAATATACACATACCGAGTTTTATACTGGTGTCACAGAGAGCTACGTGTGTGAGTGTGCATAAAACATGCATTCTGGATTTCCAAAATTGTACCTTTTATAATTGTGATAGCCACTGAATTTCATCAGACTATGAAATAATAGTTCTGTTTATTTTTTAAATGGAATTTGATTTAAAAGTTACATAGCAATAATTTTAACAGTTGATATTTTCACAGTGAAGGTGAAAGTTCTGAGGTATTGCAGTAAACTTAAGACTACCTATTGATTTATGTAGGTGAAACAGAACCAATAATGAATTAGGTACCCTTCAATGTTACAGAAAAAGTATCATAGATTGTTCTGTATTTTGTGTGTTTCAAAGGGATAGGGCAGTCTTTAGGTTAAAAATTAAAGTAGAAAACATAAAAAGCGCAGGGATTGGCTATCAGATCAGTGGCACTAGAGAGTATTGGTATGTTAACGTCATTGACAATGTCAATTCATTATCATTGATGGCTAAATAATCTTAGAAATGCTCGGTGGGCCTATTAGTTCCTGAACATAAGCAGCTCATGCTGCATTTCTTCATTAGCTTTAATTGCTATAAATTTTAGCTTTTACAAAATCATGGTTTAAAAGGTGAAGTGATCTTTCAGGAACATTAACTCTATAATTTTGTCACAAACAGAAGGTCCTGCATTATGTTTCCTTTCTCCAGTAGTTAATATCTTCATCTCTGTCTTTTAGAAGTTTATTAATGACCTCTTTAGTATTTGAGTTGTAAGAAGTTGTTTCTTAAATAGTCTTGATTAAATAATAATGCAAAAAAATATCAGGGCAGGCACACTGTTAAAGTATTAATAGAATTATTACTCCTAATACTATACTCTTTTTTTGAGTAAACTCTTGGTTTTCTTGAGGAAAAAACTAATATTTTGTGGTGAAATTGATGGAAACAATAAACAATACATGTTTGAATTGAGCTCACTGTTAATGTTTCAGATTATTTGTAATTGACCTCTTTTTAATATGTTTATGTGTCTTTGTGCAGACAATCGTAATGCTCATCAACTGTGTATCTTGCATTTTTAACTAAGACTTAGTTTTAGGGTTGTGTATTAGCAACTCCCTTAACAAAAACTATCTTTGAAACTTTTATATACATTGCCTTGACCTACGTTGATTTTCTTTGAGTCTTCAAGATCAATTTTAATTGATATCTCCCCCACCCCCACCCCATGGGCATATCTTAACTAGAGTATATCATGGATTTAAGTTAGTTTGACAGAGAATGTGAATGTATTAGATGTCTAATTCCTATTAGGTAGTTAGGATTCAGAATTTAAATTTTGTTTACCCGTGGTTTACCTGCTCATGTTAATGGTAAAATTTCAAAAAATGTACTGCTTTGCACTTCATGTTTTAAATAGATGTTATAAATAACTTCATTTAAGAGCCATTTATTTTACTTTCACTT
Source organism: Lepilemur septentrionalis (assembly GCA_963573855.1). Lineage (NCBI taxonomy): Eukaryota > Metazoa > Chordata > Mammalia > Primates > Lepilemuridae > Lepilemur > Lepilemur septentrionalis. The sequence goes on from CAUYMX010057975.1 coordinate 26,488, forward strand.
TTAGGAGGAGTGGTTTTTTGAATAGTACAGTTTCTTAATAATGTTTTTCTTACATCTGAGTGTGATTGGTAGAGGAATTTTATAGAATATAGGTGTAGTTATATTTAGTTACTTGACGGGTAGTTAACGTGAAAATCTATGGGTCTGAGATAGGGCTTAGTGGAAGAGAAAGTAAGAAATACTAGGGAACACCCCTACGTACAAGTTAATAACTTCATGTTTAAAAATAGGCCAAGTGCATATTTTTACTACATCCATGATCTCTACTTTATTTTTTTCAGTAGTCAAGAACTTGAAAATCTCAATGACTTAAAAAAAAGGTTATTTAGGTACCATGTTTTATTAAATTCTTTTAAATTTATTTTAATTCTGTGTGTGTGTATGAGATAGTATATATAAATACTCTCAGTAATAGCATTTATGCAGTGCTTTATGGTTTAGTAAATGCCTGGATTAACATTGATCTCATCTGTTGACCTCTGTAGCTTTGTGAGTTGTTTATCTCATGTTTATTATCCCCATTTTACTGATGGGAAACTTGAGATTCAAAATGTTTTTATTGATGTTCTTAAATTATGCCACTAATAATGGTTGACCACTTGTTTTCTTCCTTTTAACCATCTCTTTTCTTTATTTCTCTGCTTTTTCTAATATCTGTTTTTTGTTTCTGATTTTAATTTGTAATTATTTTTTTCTCTCTAGGTTTTCACTAGCATGTAGTAAATGTAACTTATCTGCTTCCTCCCACCAATCACATTTATTTTCTGCTTTTGCCCAGATTTATGTTCTTTTAAAAAATTGCTTGCACAGTGTTTTACTTTCATATTCTGGTATTCAGTCTCTCTCTCTTTCTCTTTCATCTCTCTGTCTTTCTGACACACACACACAACCTTTTTCTTTGTTTCACTCTTCCCACTTAGAAAGTGTTATTTTAAATAATTTTATTTTTCCCACTTTCCTTCATGTGTTGATAATTTATTGCATTTACTTGAGTGGTTACAAATCGAACATATTTGTATAATAGAAAGAAATAGGTGTCTAAACTTGTAAAGGTTAAGTCATTAGGATGAGAGGTAAAATTGATCAACTTGGGCTGTTTTTGTTTTTCAGTACTAGCTATTTTAAAAGAGTTATAAAAAACTAATAATTGGCCTGTAATTTCATTCAGCCTAGGAAATTATACCTAAGCGTTGTATGCCATTATTCAGAAGCATAGACCCAACATGCATGATTTAGAGATTATATTATTTACTGATTGATTTCCCTATGTCTAGTCTTGATTCTTGGGTATGGAATTAAATGAATAGTTGAGTAGAATTTACCTAATCAGGAGAGAAATAAAGGCATTTTCTAAATCTGTCACATCTGGGTTCATAAAAAGATTCCACACATTTTAAAGTTGTGTGTTAATGTGCTTATGAACTGTTTATTCCCAGTTAAAGAAGAAACCTTAAATAGAAAGTTCCTAATGCAGTAAAACTCTTTGTGTGTGTGTGTGTGTGTGTGTGTGTGTGTGTGTGGCATTACCTAGTTTTTGTGCATTAGAAGGGATCTCTATGTAGATGATTATAATGTCACTTTCTGACCTTTGCAGCTTGAATAATTGTAAATCATTGCTTCATAACGTGTCAGAGAATGTCTGTACTAGGCAATTAAATGGCAGAATATAATAGACCAAATTATTGCCTGTCATGTTTTCAACAACACAGTTAGTATTTGAGTTACACTTAATCATTACGTGCATTAGCAACTTCATTGGAATCCAGCTTCAGGCTGAGCATGAAATACATTACATTATTTAAACCTCTAATGGTACAAGTCATTTATTTGTGTTGAAGTGTACAACATGCAGAGTTTCATAAAGCAAGGAACACTTGAGAGCTTAATTTATCCAAATCAAAGTCTAAATGCAGATAAACACAAGTGGCAAAAATTAGTAATTTTTATAGGCTGGAAATATTTAAAAATACATGGTTGTGGGTAATTGTAGGCAGCAGGAATAAATTAAAATCACTATTTTTAGTCTGCTCTGAGAATTAAAGCTGTGTATACCTAAATCATTAAAAGCATCATGGGATTGCATTTTTAGCTGAACAATTAATTACACCCATCATATCTACAGATGTATCCAAATAAAATAAGTATTTGGTTCAGCTGGTTGTTTTGGTTAAAGAGATATACACAGAAAAAGTTTGTTTTATACTGTGGCATGAATTATGCCTGTAACAGGATGAAGTGCAGTATGTCTCAGTTTTGTAAAAAACATTCGAATTAACATTAAAATATCATTATAAAGGGTGCATTATATATTTTATCCATGTAATATTTTAATGCTTTTTGTTTAATGATATACTTTTGTGTTTAGTCTAAAATTTACAAAATGCCGTGTAATGATTACTGCCTCTCTTCCTGTCAGTTAGGAATACAAAATTAACATTATTTGTTTATTCCTCTGGTGTTCAAATCCTCGTAATACCTTTTACACAGAGAATGAACATTTTGAAAATATTTTTTATATACAGATCACTTCATTATTTGAAAACTCAAGAGATATCTTGGTAATAATTTTGAAATCTAAATTTTTTTCCCTCAGATAGGATTCCAGTGTGTTTTCCGATGAGTTGTTTTGTAACTCCGGAGACAGTTGGGGTGAGTTAGGTCAGTGGAGTAGAAACACAGCCTGTCCTCAGCGTGAAAGGAGAGCTGTTGGTCACCACCGTACCCTATTTTCGTTTTTCGTAGTAGTAGATTTTAAAATTTTTGTCACAGAAGAGTGGAGTCATAGATTTCTTCCAAGGCAAATAAGTATGATCAACCTATAACAAAATAGAAATAAACATCATCATTTCTTGGGGTTGTAGTTGAAAACATTGGCCTCTGTCTCTAGGGTCTTTTCTAGGGGGCAGTCATGTCCCAGTGACTTAAGTCCTTGTTTCTTTATTTTAAAAAGGTTCTGTGGTGATTTTAAAATCCTGTTGTGGAGTCTAAAGATTCTTTAACCCTCCTGCCATAGGAGGATACAGGAGAGTGGCCACTTTTCTGGTCTTTTGCCTGTTCTGTGATTTTTTTTTCTTGTTAGCCTGTTTTCTACCCCCCTCTTCCTGTACATCGGCTCATTTTAATGAGTCCTTTACTTTGTGGAGGCTTTTGCTCTTTGACTGGTACTGGAACTGGATAAGAGGAAGTCTAGGCAGTGCAGAGAGAAGGGAAGCATAACCGTTGATTTATTATTTCTTCATTCATTTCTCATTTGGCAGATTCCTGGGAGTGTTTTCTCTTTGTGGCACTCGCAGTGATGGGGTGACACTCAGGCCCTGTGGTCACGTGCTCCTGCAGGAGAGCCGGTCTGTGGTCCAGAAGCCATTCTAGCAGTGGGGTAAAGAGGAATGGGAGCACAGGGGCGAGCTTCGCTGAGCAGCAGTGGGAGAATCCTCCCCTCACATTCTGGTCTGTTTGAGTTGGGTCGTAAAGGATGAGGGGGTATTCGCAAGGCAAATTTGGACATTCTTAGCA
>CAUYMX010057975.1:35000-65523 GCA_963573855.1 Lepilemur septentrionalis
GTAAAAACAATGGAGCTTGTCAGCCAAGGTTGTTAGACATGGATTGGTAGAAAAATTGAAAATTCCAGAGATTTGAAATTTGTTAAATAATTTATATTTGAGTCCATGCCTTATGTTGTGTATTTAGATTTTGTAGAATTCACTGAAGATGGTTTGTGTGGTGTGACATTTTGTTGGACTAAATTAAGCCTATCAAGGTGGCCGTAGTTGGGTGTGGTGAAGAAACTGATAGCATTGCAGTTCTCTTGGATGGATGGTTTTCCAATCAAATTAGCTGACTGCTTTGAAATTTTATGAATTTTCTCTGAAATTTTCTGTTTGGCTGTTACAGATAATGCTGTTTTAGTTGCAGGGATTTCAAATTGAATCACTTTAAAAGTTTATTCGAGTCATATTTTCAGTTTAGTATAACTTGAGTAATAGAAGGATACTATAGTCATTAAACCTGCCATTTGGCAACTAAAGTTATTAATAGTAACTTATGTTTAAACATCTGGAAAATAATGAGGCTTTTCCATCTAAGTATATTAATGTATTTGCAGGACTATTGTTAAATATTGTTAGCCATAAAATTGGAATGTTTTGGACTCAAAACTTTAGTATAGGAACAGTGGGTTTTAGAAATTAAATGGATTTCCTTCTTATATATTGATTCATAAGGATTCATTTCAGTTTCAGTAATGTCTTTTACAAAACAATGATACTGCAAACTAACACCTTTGAAAAAAGCTCATGCAATTCATAAATTAGTTTAATATTTAAAGTATTGGTATATTATCAAACTAATATAATGATGAACACCAAGTACTTCCCTATGATAATCAAATGGTGTATGATATTTGAAAGAATTAAAACATCTATTTTAGCTTCTTTTTTTGAAAAAATTTTATACTGTTGGCTCATGTGTTATCATGAGCATACTAATATATTGTTTATTAAACTTTTTTTTGGAATGAAATTTATGTCTGTTGATATAATTTTAACCAGTGCTCAATTACTGACTTTAAAGTATCAATACTTCAAAATACTTGATTTTGCATTTGCAGTAACAGAAATGACATCATTGCATTGCATTGATAATCTTAGGTATTGATAATTCCAGGAATAATTCTAATGTTGATCATTTGTACTCTAAAAAAGAATTTGGTAGTAGACATACTATTCAATCTTTGTTATTGAAGGAATATTTGAAGAAGTAGAAAATATAGGATAAAATTTTTATTTCTTGACAGCAGAGTGACCTTATTATTCACCAATAGGCACAGTTAGTGCTATAAGTCTTCCCTCTTATCTGATCGTGCCAGGAAGCATGGCAGGATCTCAGGCATTTAAATAGAATTATTATCTTAACTGGTCTCTCTAACAGAAAAATAAAGGCCATGTTTTGGCCAGCGTTTTTTTTTTTTTTAATTTTTTGTTTCGTTTCTATGAAAATTCTTTAAGTGCCAAACCGTAAAATGTAGTGTAAAAACTGTGATTATACATCTGGTTTATAATTTGATAACTAAAAGCACTTGCTGGGTAATTTAACTTAAAATGTTTGGAATTTGCATAGCTACCTGATTTAAGAATGTAAGGATTGGGAAAAATAGGATAATAGACCAGGAAGATCTCTTAGTGATAGAAAAATATAAATAGAAAATTAAAAATAACATATTGAGCTGCTCAGTCATGTATCTTCACCAGTTTGAGATTATGAGGCTGATATAATAAATTAAATTTTATTTTATATCTAGGATTGTTCATTTTTCTGGTCTGCTATATTAAGCACAGAGAATACTGGTTTCTTAGTGAGAAACATGATATTAAACATTTGCTTTAACTGTTCATTTCCAGTAGATGGCTATAGTTCACTACCAAATTGAACTTATAATAGATTTTTTACAGTAACTAAATCAGAAGATGAAGGTTGAATTACTATAAATGAGTTGCCCTGTACATTTTTCTTATTTCACGTGCTTAGTCATCTAGCATCATTATTTTTTGAAGAACATCTTTTGAAAATGAATGAAAAGCAGTATTTTCACTTTTTCCTCTTTGATCAATGTGTAATAATACCATGATTTATTTTGTTTCATTTCGAATTATTTACTTTTTAAAATTCTATATTAATAGAATACTAGTAATACTCGTATATTGCTAGAATACTAGTAATTATCGAATTATGTGAAAATTGCACAATGGTAAGAATCCTTATAAATTCTATAAGTTATTGCTCCCTAAATTCAATCATTTTATTTTGTTATTTTAGCTTTTAAATTGAAGCACTGTGAGTCATTTACCACTTGTGTTGGCTAAGTTTACTGGCTTCTACTAAGTATTATTTCAAATGCAACATACACACATGTACATATATATTTATATATATGTTTTCCATTAATCTGGATCTGCACCTAAATATTTTAGAACTTAATACAGTTATATTTTAACTGTATTATCTATGTTATTTATATAGATACAAATTTACTATTTGGAAAAATATTTATTAGCTTATGTAGTACTTAAAATCTGCCTTGTAATTGGATGTATGTGTGCACGCTATAGAAATACCTCGTAAGGATGGCGTTGAGATGCTAAGTACCTCTACTGACTCTCCTCCCTCATTAATAAATGTAACTGTGTGATATGCTGAATTTATTACGTGTGGGTTTGAATGTAACACAAAATTTGAAATGGACCTTTTGCCCCCTCTCAGGAACACTGTAATTTGTCTATCTTCTTTTAATGAATATTTGTTTTTCTTTATTTAAGGTGTGTGTGAGGGGGTGAGTGTGGGCATGTGGGAGCACGCCCGCTCACATGTTTAAAATTGATGTGATTTTTATGTCCTGCAGATATTGGTTGAATCAAGCAGTTTAAGGTTTACCTTTTTGCTTTATGTTACAAATGAAAATGTCAGTTTTGTGTGATACTGTAAGACTAGAATTTTAGATCCTTTTTTAATCAACTGCCAATTTATATGGCTGGCTACAATTGCTTAATCTATTGTTAATAAGCATTTTGCTCAGCTATACAAATAAAATAATGCTAAAATTCTAGGAGAATTTTATTTTCACATTTAGAGTTTGCATATAAATTTTACAATTTCCCTTGAAGACAAATTATTTTTGTATTTTTATTGCTGCTGCTATATATATTATAATAGAAGCAGATTAAGAAATAGGGCACAATTATAACTAATTATAAGAAATTTCACTTACACATTTGTTAAGGAATAGTTGGAATATTCAGATGAGTCTTTGCGAATCAAAGACTTAAAATTTAAAATTTGTTACTTTACATAAAAATAACTGATTTTTTTTTTAAGACACTTAACACTTTATATAAACGTGAGGGAGTTTTGGAATGCTGTTCATTATGGGGGGGGTGTATGTTAGTGTTCACATACATACGTACGTACATTTACACACATACAAAAATAATCCTTTATTTGTTGAAGACCTTAAAGGACAAAAGATATATGACCCCACCCTGAGACCATGCAATGTAAGTGTACAGAAGGATCAAGGAGCACAGATTTTAATAATGCAAACAATATTAGTCCTGTCCCCTCTGGCGTTACGAACCTGGACATACTGATTGTATACTTTTGATTCCTAAACCATGGAGATGTATGAGATGCCCTAGGGAGCACCTGGCCAAGCTAAGAACATTTCAGTGATTACAAGGATAGTGCCTAGAGGGCAATTAAGGGACAGGGCAGGAGATATACAGTAATGAGTCCCTGTAGCACCCTAATGAACCACAGAAAGGGAAGCAGAGAATTAGGTAACACATGCAGCTGAGTGAGGACGATTGTTGAGTAATGTGTAGATTATTTACCAAGAAGATGATTTTTGTACTTCGATATTTATGTCATCGGAGGCAAATTTTAAAATCCTGCCTCAACATATTTAACATATCCCTTTAGTTTAATAATTTCAGTTTTATTAAAGCCATTGTTGTTTTCCTATACTGATTTTTACTGTGTTGAAGTTTGATTTAACTGACACACTTGCTTTGAAGCAACTATTTTAGCTTGTTATTTGTCTCACTACTGAGTTTGTAGGTGTGTATTACTTTTACTAATATACAATAATTTCAGCCAAGTGTTGAACTGTTTTGTTTTTTTTTTTGATATCTGTGTAGACTTTCTGTTTGCTTATTCGGTGTATTTCCTGACTTGTTATGTCTGCTATGGAAGGCAGACTTTTCTTGATCTAGTTCAAGTCTGTGAAAACTAAAATTAAGAGTAATCTCTTGAAGTAAATCTTTTTTGTGTAATATGTAAAAAAGATGATCACAGAAGGAGCATTTTGTATAGTATATGCAATTCACACAGGAGTCTTGGATAGATTTAGATTTAAAATCTGGTTTGTTTCACTGCTGATTTTTCTGACTCATGTTTCTTGCTTAAAAACAGATTAATAGCATAATACAGTTATATTTCTGTATGATTTTCTATTTGTCTACTTGCATTATTGTGTAGGAAAAAAAAACACAGAGTGAAAAGGGAAAGTGCTGTGCGCATGAGATTCCGTGCGATGACACTGGTTACTGGATCGTTAGTCTCCTTTAGCTGGGCCGTAGGACACAGGTGCAGCGTATGGGCTCTCCTGCCTTTTGCGGTGGTGTGTGCTCGACCACACAGACCAGCTCAGAGACAACTAACTGGCTCTGAAGTGCTCACCTGCACCTTGGTTCTCGGCTTCCTTTTCTCAGCAGTGTCCCAGTCACTTCTGCTGCCCCGCTGACCCGAGCTGCAATCTGTGCGCTGCGCTTGCTCCACGGGCGCACGAAACGCCGCGAGCCGCCGCGAGCCGCTGCAGTGCCGCTTGGCCACTAGGGGGAGTCGAGGAGTGTCCCCGCCGTGCCTCCCCCACCTGTCTCCCTCTTGCCTCCTCCTCCTCCCCCCAGCCGCCTGCCTCCTCCCCACCCCCACTCCGCCCTCCGTCCTTACCTGTCCCTTCCCTCCCCGTTTCTTTTCTTCTCTGCTCTTCCTCTTCCTTTCCTCCCCTTTGCTTCCCCTGATCTGCCGCCGTGTGGACCCGAAGCCGCTGCGGCCTCCCACCGCGGCGGAACACCACTGCGACACACGCCCCAGTTTGTCTTTATGCTTCTAAGCTGCTGGGGAGATGCCACGTGTTTTCCTTAACTGCGGGTCGCGCACTGAGAGGATGGCAGGGTTTCCAGTTTAATGAGTGCGGAACTCTTGGAGGAAGTGTTGCTACCTGAACGAATACTGGATCGAGTTTAAAATAATACAAAGGAAAAACTGTGATGTGTGAAATGCCCAATGTGATTATTAGAAATGTATCTAAAAATAGCCATAAAATAATTATTTAGAAACTATTTCAACCTACTTTTGTTTTAATTAGAATGACTCTGAGATTGTGGGTATTCCTGAATTGTGTCTTCCTAATTAAAATGTACCGAGGAGTGGCTGGCTTGGATTTATGTTACAGAATTATTTGCTTGAAGTGTTCTCATAAAAACAAGTAGAAGTTTATTTAACTATGATAGTCACTAAGTTTGGCTTAAACATCCACAAATAAATATTTCTCTAAAGAACAATTTTAATTTCTGGAGGAATTTAAAACAATATATATATGTTATACAAATTGTGTAGTTAAAATATGTTATGCATATAATATGTTTTTACTTTTTTAAATAACCATCTAGGAAAATTTGAGTGAATGTTGGTATTTTTCCCCCAAATTTGAATTCTCTGGGTATTTGAAGATCATATATTTTTGAAATAGATGAAATAGAGAACTTGATACTGGTATGTTTTGGCCTGCTTTCTGATTTCATAATATATAAATATATCATTGTGGTTTAGGTTTTTATTTTTTAAAGATTTTATTTGATGATTTCCATTTTATCCTTGAAAATTCCTTTGTGTTTTTGATAAAATAAACCCATTTCATTGTTAATTGAAAATACTCAACATATGCAGAGTTGATTTAGCACCATATAGGATACTAATTATTACAGAATCAATGCATGTAAAAATATGTCTATGAAATTGAAAACAATCGTAAATTAAGAAAAGTTATGTTTGTCTTATACTTAATTTTTAAATTGACTGTTGACATTAGTTTCACTTAGCTCAAATTCATGGCTAAACTTGTATATATCTGAATATTTATTCTAAGACATTTATTTATAAACATGAATGGTAAAATCATCTTAAAATTACCCTGGCAGTGGTTACTGGAGGTATGGTCTGTAGCTGTGCTTGAGAAACAAATAGATAAAACATTTGCGAATCTTCTAATGATTATATTTCTTGATAGCTTTCATAAGAAAGCACACAATTTGTGACAACTCCAATAAAAAGACATGGCAGCAAAACTTTTTGAGTTAGCGGCAAAGTAAATGGGGCAGGTTTTGCATTTTGAACAGAAATGTTACGAACTGTGATTGAATTTGTCGTGAAAGTGTGTCAGTATTAATAACGGTATTTAGGTACAAGTTTGTTGGGCTTTGTAGCCTTTTTAAGGTTAGGGATTGGTTAACATGAAAAGTCACTTCTGTGCATTTGGTGGTATACAGAAAATGACAAATACATTTCTATGCATTTTGGATTATTATGCCATTTCTTGTTTCAAACCCTTTTTGTCAGGACACCAGGCAAAACAATGATGCTTTGAGGACGTAATTAAAGATATTGTTCAAAGAACAACTTTCTGCATATTTGAATTATTACTGTCATCAAAATCATACAAATATGGAAATATGATTGCCAGAAGCACATAAATCAATGATCAGCATGGCCTCAAAATCCAATAAATATGTAGAGTTAAATACTTTAAAATGCAAATTGTGTCTGATGATTTGCATATGGTGGAGTTTAAAGGAAATTTGTTGCTTAACAACCTCTAAGGTAGCAGTTAGGGCTGTGGGTAAGCATAGATTTTTTTATTCATCATTGGTCAAGTTGCAAGATTTGATAAATGATGGGAGACTGCTTTGCTTGGTTAAAATGACTGCAATCTTTACTGAATCCTAAAACTGCCTTGAAGTCATCTGAATAATTAAGAGTTAATTATTCTTCATCCATCTAGATCAGAAAAGGACAGATTTAGGGAAGGAATTTATAATTTTTGCCTCACGTCCTGTCATGTCGTAATGTGATAAACTAAACTGACTCCAAATAATATCTAGTGACCTTATAGTAATTATGCCTCACAAAACATTTTTGTTGCAGTTTTTTAATTGCTTACATCGATTCTAGAAACTACACATTAGCAGACTTATAAGTTTGTCTCCAAAGAAAGCAATATAAAATTCATGTTCCATTACTATTATGTTTTAAGTTCAGCACTGTGGATACACGCGAGTATAGCTTATAAGTTTCCATGTGTTCTTTTAGAAATAGCAAGCAGTGAGTCCCAAAATGTTACTAGGGGAGATGACAGACACACTGGTAAAAATTATTTTAAGAAGTAATGTTGAAAGGGCAACGAATCTTTGTATACCTATTTTAATTTGAAATATTAAAATAATAAACCTGTTTAAATAACTTCATTTTCTTGTAATTAATATGATGAAGCAGATAACTCATGCAGATTTACCAATGATGCACATTATTTTAAGAGACTGAAAAAAGGCACTGAATGTTAAGAAATAATCTGTCTCATACTGTTACCTAGTAAAAGCAGGTGTCATATAATTCACCTGAAAATCCGGTATCTACTTAGTGAATTTTTTACGAAACGATTTTCTTTGAGATAGAGTGTTTTGTGAATGTTTACTGATCACAAGAGGAATTGTAATAAAGAAATCAATATGCATGATCCCTTTCCATGTAGTACAACAGGGTTACACTGTTAGGTTAAATACAGGCAGCATTCCTTTTCAGAAAATCAATTTGCTGTATAGCCTGCAACAGCCCGTCTCTTCCCACACAGTCATTTTATGTTGTGCACACAGTAAATTCTGTATTGGCACCTTCAAATAGTATTGACTTCTGAAAGGCTGTGAGCTTAGTAAGCTGACTTTAAGAAGATAGGCCAAGCCCCTTCATAGTAAAAAATGCTGTGTGTTTCTTTTTTTATGTTTGGTAACAAAGTAATCACTTTTTAAAAGCCATTACTTGGTTTTCTTATTTCTTGTTTAGTAGAAATGCCAAATGTGATTTTGGTGAGAAATACAATTTTTTGTATGTATTAACTATATCTGTTTAAATTCTAAGTGTTTCCACAGCTCCAAGTTACCTGCATTTCTCAAAAGCACAATTTTTAGGCCAGGCTGCAATTGCTGCTTATTTTGAAAAGTTGGAGTAAATTTAAAACGATGAGATTATTTTATAGTTCTTTGTCACCTGCCTCCATTTCAAACAAAACAAACAAAAACTAATTTAGAGAAGAGAAAAGTTTACTAAATATTCAAAGCAACCAAGCTATATGCCTAGGGAAAATGTGTGAAAACATGTTTTATTTTTAGATCTTTTTACTCTCACGCTAAATTTGGCTCTGAGAGTGCTGCGGCCATTTTTGATATAGCTGTTTAATTTAAAAGACCAGCCCTCCCCTTCGTGGCTGTATTTTTTGAAGTAGTTCTTGGTGGTTCCTGCCTCTTTCCTCTGCCAGCCCGGTTGTAGTGCATTAGCGTGCACTCCGATCCTGTTTGTGTGCCTGTTATGCAGTGCCTGTGTTTAAATCATAAAGATGGGATTTTTTTTTTTCACTATGATCAGCTGGGATGCTGCAAAGCATTATGCCGTTTAGTCTTTGCAGTTTTGTGAGGTACATTTATTGTTCTTTGGTCCCTATTCAGTCATTGATTTTGCAAAAGCTTTTCTACTTGCTGCATGCTTCCCACATAGGATTTATTTATTCATTTTTTGTTAATGAATATACACATTTAGATTGTAACTGAGGAAGGGGTTTAACTTGTTACATTTTATCCCAGCTTTCTAGTGGAGTGAGGAGATCCAAAAAATTAGGAATATAAAATAAGTAGACTAAATATTGTAAGTGATTTTTGCATTTTGATCGCTTTGTTATCATTATACTGTTCCTTATACTGATGAAATCTCCGTGTAGTAATGGACATTCCAGTGCAAGAGCCGACCGGCACATGAAATGCTTTTGGAATGTAACGTTAGGTTTGGAGAAGTTCATAAGCATAAGGAGAAATAAGCAGGTTTTTGTTAGGCTAAATATACCCATGTTTTAAATGTTTATAGAAATCTCTAACATTTTAAAAATAAATCATTACTTACAAAACGAGTTTACTCTTTGAGAAAAACGTCCTTGTAATAGGAACAAAATTATCCAAATAATAGTGTAAACCAAGCCAGGCATATCAGCAGACAGAAAAATGCATTCAACCAGTAGGATCATGGATTTGTTTGATTCAGATAATTGAAAGTGTTTCATACTATTATTGCAACTTGAAGGCTTGTTTAAGTGTCTAACTGTCAGTCACTTTGGAAGGCGAAAAGTATTCAATTGTCACTCTGTCAGTCAATAGAGATGAGAACTGTCTGCCTAATGGATTTCTTTACATAGATGTCTGCATGGAGGCAGAAGTAAAATCAATGTGTTGTCATGTGTGAGTACACTGCATCAAACTGCCAGGCGAATTGCAACTGTATTTCTGTAACATCGACATTTCTTGTATTGTTTGTGGAAGGCAGAGGGAAGCTCTGCATATGAGGCAGTGAGATGTATAAGGTGGAAACTTGCATTTGGGGAGAGCGATGATTGGTATCACCTGTGCCCACGAAAGCATCCATTTTAACCTCTAAAACACAGTCCAGTTTTACTTATGTTGCAATCAGGGGGGAACCTTATGTGATAAGGTCTTTGTGCTTAGAGAGTTACATTTCAGATACTTGTCAGTAGGTAGCTCTTATTTATGTATATCACATCTAAACCCACAGAATACATCTACGTTGAAAGTTACCTAAATGAGTGGTTCCTTTTTTAGTGAAAGTATTATCAATGTCTGGAATAAAGACATAAAAGGCAAGTTTATCAAATTTTTGATGACAGAACCTGGCAGATATAGATCACAGAGTAGATGATCATCATGATTTAAAATTTTTAAAAAATTTGGGGCCAGAATTAAGGAAAGAGTAAATGTAAAGTCCTACATTCCAATTAAAAAAATCAATATGTAAGAATGGTCCTGGCTCGACACAGCACATTATGGGAGGTAAACTGGGAGATGTCACTGATAACAAACTAAGCATTTAGGGTAATATTTTAGAAGTTTAAAGATCTGCATTTTGCTCTATTCTAAAACATATTCCATTTGCTCTATTTGCTCTATTCTGAAACATTCTAATATCTAAAACAATTCAGCCAATTCTTGGAATGTCATAAGAACTCTTGCTGATTAGGGACTATACCAAGAAGGTGACCAGATGCTGGAAGAGCCCGTATCATGTGGAGATCAGTCGAGGGCTCCCTAGAGCAGACTTGAGGGGTTAGGCAGTGAGGGAGTGGCTCATCGTAATTGCATCTTGGGGCCTTTAATGCTCTGTCATCACCAAGAAGAAGTTTCCACCAAACATAAATCTCCAGAGGACCGAACACGGTCTGAAGCTGGAAGGCAGAGGGACCCAGATGACCGAGTTCCCCGTAACAGGAACTTGCTAACCATAGGGTGCTGTGCCACCAAGTGTCTGTAACTGGAAACGCTTGGGCAGCAGCTGGATTAGTCTGTTGACAGCAGTACCTGAGGACAGGTTGGCCTGGTGCAGCCCGTATTCACAGACCTTGGAATCGCACAAGTCACACAGACAAATAATATGTCACAAGACAGGTTTTGGGACCCGCATCAGGTTACCCACTGCATTTGTCCAACGAATAACATTCAACAAACAATAATCAGTCCCTTAAAAGAAAGAACATTTTCATGCGAGAACCACTTCACGTGTGAAGTATTTTAGTCACTTTTTAAAAATGGATTTTTAAATCTGGTAATTGACTTTTTTAAACAATAGTTAATGATTTGAATAAATAGCCTGAAAAGCTTGGTATTGGTGATTGTTTCTTCCCTTCTGCTGCCCCTCCAGTTCTTTATTTCATTATTTTCAGCATTTATTACCTTCTCTGAGAGGTGAGAGACTGTATGTTCCCAAGCATAGAGTCCCAGTGTGTGTGTTGTTGTCATAGCACAGATGTGTGTTGCTGCTTATCAGCACAAGACAGCAGCAAAAGGCAATATAGCGCTCTGTTCACAGAGAGGAGCCAGGCTGATGGAGTCTTACAGTGGAAAGATCAGGAGACCTGGGTTTGTTGAGCCTGGGTCTGAATCCAGCTTCTGTCATTTTAACCTAAGCACAAGATCCTAGCCACTTCATTCCACCAGGTTTAGCATCAGTTTTCTCCTCTGCGAGATGCAGGTAGTTACAAGGAATAGTTGATGCAGTATGTATGAATCGTGTAGCATTTTGCTAAGCAAATAATAATAGTTAATTGGGTTTTTTTTTGACACATTCTATGTTTAGTTTTTTACTCTGTGTTAGGATTAGTTAGGATTGTTCTACATAGAGCAGAAATACTGATGTACAGTGCCTTTAATTGATACAGGTTTATTTCTACCTCACATAGAGTTTTGGAGTTAGTCCAGAGCTGGTCTGGTGCTTTTTAGTGTTATTAGAGGTCTAGACATCCGCCTTTCCGCCCCGCTGTCCTCAGAGCAGGGCCTTCACACTCTAGGTCATCTCATGGTCCAAGATAGCTGCTGGGGAACCGGCTATTTTATCTGTGTTCTTGACAAACAGCCTGGTGGGAAGTAAGGAAGAGGTAACTCTTTTCCTGTAAAACAGCCAATTTGACACAGGGTCCGGACAAGCCAGGCACAGAGAGGTGTCTGGGCCCGGTGTCCCTGGCCACTGTGTGCTCAGGTAAAAAGGAAGGTAGAGCGATAGTGGGACTGGCAATGGTGAAAAGCCCTAACCTGTCTCTTACGAGGTCATCCCGCGCCCCCCTAGACCAGTTGCCTTCTGAGTCAGAAGCACAGCTTTTTACTGTGGCTGTCTCCTGTCTCCTCTGTCCCAGGTGGAACGGTTTGTTGTGTTTCTTGTTTATCTCCTTTCCATGGAGCTTCCATGAAGGATGCTTCAGTAACTTCTGGAGAAAAGACAGATGAGAAGGAAGTGTCTTGAGAACCAGTGTGTCTGAACATGCCTTTATTCCACCCTGAGAGTTGATCGATAACTTGGCTGGTGTATTAATTAGTCATTTCTTGCTGTGTAACAAACTATCACAAGTTGGGCAGCTTACCACTGCCTCTAGTCCTGTGGGTCAGAACCCGGGCGTGGGCTCAGGAGTGTCCGTAGCTGGCGTCTCGAGTATGAAGTGTGTGTTCTGAATGCCGAATGACCACGTGGGTGACACGCGCAAATCCGGGAGGAAGATCGCCTACAGCGCTGAGTTGTCTGTTGGAACCTGTTTCCCACCTCCTCACGGAGTTGTGTCTGCTTCCCGTCTTTGGTCACTCGTGGACATTTCTGTGTGAGTGCTCTGCTTCCGCTCGTGAGCCGGCTGAGGGGACTGTCTTCCCCGCCCGCGTCCGTGCCCGTGTCCCCACGTCTGCCGGTGAGGGCTGCCGTGCCTCGGCTGTCTCAGTCTTTCCGACTCTGTCTCCCTTGTCCTCCACGCCCAGTCGCTCGGTGATCTCTGTTGCTGCCTCGGAGGCGGATCCTTGAACCACTTCTACCCACGCCGAGCTCCTCTCACGTCCCGTTTCGATGGGTCGCGGGTCTGCCCGTGGGCTCCGTGCTTCCCCTCACCTCCAGCCCAGCTTGCAGACTGGTGTCGGCAGGTGCTTGGACCAGTGCTGCTGCCGTGTTGGCTTTCTACTGAAGAAACCAAAGTGCCTTTCTTCCGTGTATTACATTAAGTCTAAAATATTCTGCCAATTTGAATGTACCCTCCAGTTTTCTGTAGTACATGTAGCTTTAATGACAACGTGAAAATCATAGCCGGTGAACTGATTTCTGGGGACAGTGCTTTTGATGACAGACGACAATAGCAGTAACAATAGCAGCCGTTACTCTGAGCATTTCGGATGTCAGACTGTGTGCTCATCTTTCACACGTGGTGCTGCGCTTCGTCTGCACCGCAGCCGCGTGGGGGAGGCATTGTTACCTCTAGAAGAGAAAATGGGAAACCGAGACTTACCTAGGTCCAGAGACTTTATCAGGCGTGTTTACTTCCTTAGGGCCAGGATTCATCTCTGGTTGTAAAGGTCATAGGTGTCCCCACCTAAGACTGCCTTGACAAGGTGTGGCCAACCCTTTCGTGCACTGTTGTGATAGGCCAAGTGCAGGGAAGTACAGGCTTCTGTATCATTAAAAAGGATGTGCTGTTATGTAGAGGCACAGGAGACTGTTGTAGTATGTCTGCATCCAGAGGTGCCATTTTTAATTTTAGAGAGTTACTTTGTTTTTGGTAGAGACAAACCACTGTTAAGTGTTTTAAACTGAAAGATCGTTTTCACATTGAACGTGGCTTTTTTTTTTCTTTTTTGCCAGTTTATTTACTCAACTTTGAGTAAGCCACTGAAACATGGGTTTATCAAAATGCTTGCTTTATTCCTTGTAGTCACCTTTTTTGTTCCTATTTTTTGGAGCTGACCAATTCATTGGTACGGGTTGGCCATCCTTAATCTGAACATCTGAAATCTGAAATGCTCCAAAACCCTGCACTTTTTGAGTGGAAAATTGCATACTTGACCTCATGAAATTGGTTGCAGTCAAAAGTTTGTTTTGTGCATTAAATTATTAAAAATATTGTATAAAATTATCTCCAGGGTATGTGTATGAGGTGTATGTGAAACAGAAATGAATTTTATATTTGGACTTGAGTCCCATCCCCAAGATTTCTCATTATGTATACTCAAATATTCCAAAATCCAAAAAAAAAAAAAGTATATGAAATCTGAAATAAAACAAAATCTGAAACACTTCTGGTCCCAAGCATTTTGGATAGGGATGCTCAAGCTGTACTATTAAAGGAATGATTTTCATCTTCTTGGAGTTTATGTCTAATGGGTTGTTCTGTTGATCAAAGTCATGTTTCAGTTGGCCTTCGAAGTTTATATGAATAAAACCAATGTTTTGATACAGTTTATATATCCATATTTATCACTCAGAATTCCTGAAGTGGTTTCTCTGCTCTAAGTGAGACAATTGTTCCTGCTGCTCCCAGATGAGACCTCCTTGTTTTTTTGGGGAGGGTGATTTTTGACTTCTTAAACATTTTATTTATTTATTTATTTTTATTTCAGAGTATTACGGGGGTACAAATGCTTTGGTTACATAAATTGCCTTTGCACCGCCTGACAAGCGTGTCCATCCGCCAGACAGCACGCACTGCATCCGTTAGGTGTGAATTTACCCATCCCCTCCTCCCCACTCCCACCGGCCCAACACCTGATGAATGTTACTATTATATGTGCACATTAGTGTTGATCAGTTAATACCAATTTGATGGTGAGTACACGTGGTGCTTGTTTTCCCATTCTTGTGATACTTCACTTAGAAGAATGGGCTCCAGCTCCATCCAGGATAGTAGAATAGGTAGTTCAGTTTTTTTTTTTTTTTGGCTGAGTAGAACTCCATGGTATACATATACCACATTTTATTAATCCACTCATGTACTGATGGGCACTGGGTTGTTTCCACATCTTTGCAGTTGTGAACTATGCACGATAAACACTCGAGTGCAGGTGTCTTTTTTATAGAGTGTCTTTTTTTCCTTCGGTTAGGTGCCCAGTAGTGGGCTTGCTGGATCCAATGGTAGTTCTCCTTTCAGTTCTTTGAGGTATCTCCGTGTTTCTTTCCACAGAGTTCGTACTAGTTTGCAGTCCCACCAGCAGCGTATGAGTGTTCCTATCTCTCCACCTCCACGCCAGCATTTGTTGTTTTGGGAGTTTTTGATAAAAGCTGTTTCTACTGCAGTTAAGTGATATCTCATTGTGGTTTTGATTTGCATTTCCCTGATGATTAGAGATGTTACTATGTCTCCTTGTTTTTAATCAACTAGTATTCATTTAGCACATTTTATGTTCCTAGCACTTACTGTGGGTTTAGAATGGATGAGACTGACAGCAGAAATAGAAAAAGGGATGTGTGAACACTGGGTCTTTAGACTTTGTTAATGATTTTTTTTTCATGTGGATTTCCCTGTTGGTGAAATTGCCTTTTCTATTCCAGTACATAGATGGTATTTTCTTGGCGGCTGTGCTAAAGATCCTTGAAATATTTTTAGTTGCACCTTGCTTGGGTGGTCCTGTGTGGGTTTAGGGCATTCATTTTAGAGCTGAGTGTTGGTCTACGTGCTTGGGATACTTCACGATAAAACCCCAAGTGTCTGTTTTCGTTCATGCTGCATTCTGGTGTGCTTAGCCCCGCTGCCCATCTTTCCTCTTCCGTGGCTGTTTGGGTGGCTCGTGTCCCCTCTGCACAGCTGCATGGGGACCTGCCTTGCAAGGAGGAGTTAAGTAGTCACTGTCCATCTGCTGTCTTTTTCCTGCCTCCCACACTGTCGATTCAGTGTCCATTGGTATCCTCACCCACTGTTCTCACTGACTAAGCTCCAGGAAGGCAGATACCACATCTCGGAAGCCTCCAGCCTCACCTCTGGGGCAACCAGTTTCTCGCTGGCCGTGGACAGCTTTGTGTGAGTATAGACAGAGCCTCACTCTGTGCCCTGTGGGCATCACTGAGCATGGGCTGGGCCTCCACAGGCACATACTCTTGCCTCTGCCCTCCTGCTTCCTTCTCCTTCCTCTCTTTGCTTTCTCAGTGGCCCTGTGGATCCTGTGATCACAGGGCTCTCCTTCTGTCCCTCTCCCTCCTTTGTCTTAGGACATTCCCAGTCACACTCTTTGCACATAAGCCTTTTTCTCAGGCTCTACTTTCGAGGGGATCCAGGCTAGAGACCACTTCTGTTTGGGTAACTCTTTGTTTGTATGACTGGTACTCAGTAAGTGTGCAGCAATTAGTTACTGAACAGTGAACAGTTGACAGCTGCCTCAGCTAGTCCTGGTCTCCCTGGATCTCCGGCTCCTCCAGCAGAGTGTGCAGCGGACACTCCCGGCCCGTGGAGGGTGCTCGTCACGGTGGTGTGCTGCCCCAGATCTGGCACACCCCTTCTCTGTTCTTCATCTTCTCCGGTTTGCCTGGTTAGAGTAGAATTTTCAAAACACTCTTTCACGGGAAAAAAAGGAGTAAATTAAAATGTTGCAAAAATAATAAAAAAATCTGAAAAGATTGTATAAATCTGAGTTCTTATCTTTTGTGAAACACAGACATAGTTTTAAGATAATGTATTTTAAGAAGTCTTTAGGCTCCACATCCTTTTCCTTAGCCTTCTTTGAGGAAACCCCATTCTACAAGAGAGTGGTAACTTCAGGCTTAATGCAGTCTCCTCCCAGAACCTAATTTCTGATGCTCTCTGTAGTCTGGCATGAAGTCTCTACTCTGTCCCAGGAGTACAGTGATAGCACCAAGAATGATCAAGATGTTCATGTCAGCAAAGAGGCCAACCACTGTGCCAGGCACTGGGGAATGTTTTTGAGGGAATTCGTGGCAGCTGGACTGGATGACATAAAGATTTTTCCCAGCTTAAAGATTCTAGGATTTTGTGTTTTTATAATGCCCAGTTAAGATCATGATGCCATTGGATCTATATTTAAAATTTATATTTAAAGCTAGTTTAATTAATTCCTCCAAATCTCCTGATTATTTTCTAAAAAAATTGGTGGAAGAGTGTACATGACTTGGTGTGATGTATAATTAAGAGCACCAAATTACGTGTCTGAAAGATCCTAGTTCGGACCCTATCTCAGGCACTCTTGAGATAGGCTTGGGAAGAAGCTATATGGATAGTAAGATTTGAATAAATAGCTGCTTAAAAATAACAACACCGCATGTATTTTAAGACTTTAGTGAATATATACTGTTTCCAAATACATGTTTAGGCCTCTAAGGAATAGAAAACTACATCAAAAGTAATTGTTGAGTCCTGTTATGATTGTGCTATGAGTCAGGGTAAGGAAATAAAGTATCGTGCAACAAACGAAACAAAGCAGTGTTTTGTGTCTTACTGCTGGGCTGTCCCAGTAACTAGCTGCAGGATCGTGGGTCTGTGACTTAACCCGTCTTGAGTCTTAGAGTCTATTGATGTACGATGCAGTTGATGATAGTACCTACCGGACAGGGGTCAGCCCAGTGCTTAGATGAGTGCTTGTACAGAATACTCATAAATGTATCTGTTACCTTAGAACTTCTCTGATCTGCAGAGCAAATGTCGGATTCTTTAAAAAAAAAAAGTTTTAATTGTGGTAAAACATATAACATAAAATTTACCATCTTAACCATTTGTTTTTAAGTGCATAGTAGTATTAAGTATGTTCACATTGTGGTCTTTTCATTTGGAAAAACTGAAACTCCCCACCCATCAGACCCTAGGTTCCCATTCCTGTCTGCCCATGGCCCCTGGCAATCACTGTTTCATTTTCTGTCTCCATAAATTTGACTACTTTAGGTACCTCCTATAAGTGGAATCATATAGTATTTGTCCTTTTGTGATTTGTGTATTTCACTTAACATGATGTCTTCAGGGTTCATCCATGTGCCAGAATTTCTTTCCTTTGTAAGGCAGAATAATATTCTATTGTATGTATATACCCCAGTGTGTTTTTATCTGTTCAACCTGGGCTTCCACCCTTGGCTATTGTGAATAATGCTGAATGGCTCTTTCTTAAAGAAGAAATAAACCTTTGGAAATAGAATTTTTTCTTAAAAATATTTTCGATCATTTTTAATGAAGCTATAATAACGTGGAATGGCAAATGAAAATGTACAACATTTAAGTTGTGCTTGATTCCCATTGTCTTCTCGGATCAGCCTCTATGGGATTATGGCACAGCAAAGTAATAACAGAGAATCTGATGGATTCTTACCTTCTTTACCAATTTATATCAGTAAATTTTTTGGCTCTTCTGTGTGCATTGGAAGAGTATGAGCAAAAGAAAAAAAGGGTGAAGTTAATATTTATTGGGAGGTGCTGGGCATTAGGATGGGTGTTCTCTCTTAAACTATCTCAGTTAAATTATTTCAGGTATTTCCTGCATTAAGTTGACATTAAATAAAGGCTCATTTTCATTGGTGTTGAAAATGTTAATGGGAAAAAAATCTAAACAACTCTTTAAAATAATTTAAAGATGTTTATTTTGAACCAATGCGAGTGACTATGGCCTTGGGATATACAAATCCAAGAAGACTTGAATAAGTGGTCCTGAGGTGGGTTACAGTTTGGTTTTATGCATTTTAGGGAGACAGGAATTACAGGTAAAAGCATAAATCAATATATGGAAGCTCTACATTGGTTTGGCCCAAAAAGGCAGGACATTTCCAAGCTGGGTGGCTTATGGATTTCCCACGAGTTCAGAGATTCTTTGATTTGTAATTGGTTAAAGAAGTAAAGCTTTGTCTAAAGACTTGCTTTAGGAAGCTCAAGGAATGCTTGAGTTAAGATAAGGGGGTCTGTTAATCAGACAGCAAGCCGGGTACACAGACTCAGAGTCATCTGTTAAGCAAATTGATAGTCTGTATGTGTGACTTAACCTTCGCCTTGCATGGCCTTAGGTACAGTTTGCAATTAGTTTACACTCCAAAAGGGTAAGGGTTTAAGGAGGCATGTCCTTTGCTTCATGGCCAGTAACTCAGTTTTAAGGTTTTTCTGGGGTCGTCTTGGCCAAGAGGGAGTCTGTTCACTCAGTAAGGGTGTGTGTATGTGTTGGAGGGACATGGTTAGGATTTTATTTTTCTGTTTTTGTGTGTCTGTTTCTGGTTGCTGCTGAAACAAATGACCACAAACTTTGTGGCTTTAAACAATACGAATTTATTATCTAACAGTTCTGGACACCAGAATTCTGAAGTCTGTTTCACTGGGTTAAAATCAAGGTATCAGTAGGTTTGGTTCCTTCTAGAGCTCTAGGGCCTAATTCATTTCCTTACCTTTTCCAGTTTATAGAGGCTATTTACATTCCTTGGCTAGTAGCCCCTGTCTTTATTTTCAAAGTACTTTCTCCTTCTTTCATGTGTAAGGACTCTTATGATTACATTGTGTCCACTGGGTTAATACAGGGCTGATGGAAAATCCTTAATTTAATCACATTGGGAAAATCTCTTTTGCTCCATAAATGAACATATTCTCAGGTTCTGGGGGCTGGAAAGTGGACGTCTTTGGGGATCCACTGTACCGTCTACCATGAGCAGTGTGTTCTGCACATTTAGATTACCCATGCATTTCTTTGGGGCCATAGCATGTCAATGGGTATTTATTAGATGATTTGCTTTAGTAGAAAAATCCCGAGGATTAAAAAAAACCCCCCAAAACACTTGTTCCATTGTAATTTAAATATCTCTGCATTTTGTATTCACCTTTGTATCCATGATTCACTGTTATTTACTTAAAGTTTTATAACAGCGGTACATGGGTGAATTGTTAGTTAGAACACATGGTTCCAAATATTTACATATGTCATCAGTGCCCTCTGACCTCCCACTTAAGGAAGCTATTAATGTATTCTAGAAAATATGTACCTATAATTTTAAAGGTATAAGCAATGCTCACAGAAGCTAAAGTCTCCTGCAACACATGGATTTAATGAAGAACTAAATATAATGTGTTTCTACAGTTATTTCAAGTTTTGATGCTTTGCCTCAGTAATAGGAGGATTCTACTAACTTTTTTATTTCTAGAGAATCTCAGGCTCGTTTTCACCCTTTCCATGGGTGCCACTGTCACTCTCTCACCGCTTCTTAACATACGCTGTGTAGATCATTTGTCCACCACCCCCTGGAACCAGAGGTGTGCTGGAGGTGGGTCATGCAGGCTGGCAAGGGCCAGTTATTGAATGTTTAGGGTTTTTATGAGTTAATTGTTACACTGAAGCTAGCTTGAAGTTGGGAGTGTTTATACTATGGGAATTGACAGGTTAGAGATTAGGTTCCCCACTCCTGCTATCCCCAGGACTGGTTTCCCAGGTCACTGTTACCTGAAAATGTACTTATTACCAGTTATCTCTGTGCTACCAAGTGGTCAAAATTCAATACAGGTGCCCACTTTGTCCTTAAAATACCTTTTTTTTTTTTTTTAAAACTTCTCTGACACCATAGTATCCTGGTATTATTTAGGTTTTGTTTATTACCTCACTCTTCTTAATTTTATTTTCTGTTCCTTCTCCTGTGTCCTTTGGTTGTTTGCCCTTTTCTACCCGACTTGCAAATGTTGAACTGCTCCAGGGGTCAACTCTGGAATCCATGCCTTTCTCTGCCTGTACCAGGGGTCACTGTAAAGGACAAGACAGTTAAGTGTTTTAGCCTGGGTAAGCCATTTGGTCTGTGTTACAACTACCCAGTTCTGCTGTTGTAGTGCAAATGCAGCCACAGGCAATAGGCAATGAATGAGTGTGGCTGTGTTTTTATTCACAAAAACACGTGGCTGGCAAGATTTGGCTGACAGTTCTAGTTTGCCAGCCTCTGATCCATACT
This sequence comes from Lepilemur septentrionalis, assembly GCA_963573855.1. Taxonomy (NCBI): domain Eukaryota; kingdom Metazoa; phylum Chordata; class Mammalia; order Primates; family Lepilemuridae; genus Lepilemur; species Lepilemur septentrionalis. The sequence goes on from CAUYMX010057975.1 coordinate 55,513, forward strand.
CGCTCTGTGGTTGATAGTCATTAATATTATGGCTTAAAAAACCATCTTTAGGCCTAATTACCATACCTATATCTCTAGCCCTGATTTTTTCCTTGGGTACCAGACTTGTGCATTTTATTGCTTATTGGAAGTATTCACTTGGATTTTCTGAAGGAGTGTCAAACTTAATATGGTTCAGACAGAATCCTATATGTAATTCCCTGAACTTTTCTCCTATTTCCCACCACTCTCTTCTTTGTTCACTACCCACTACCAAGGTCCAAGGTTCAGGGTCCTAATTGTCCCTTGAACTTGCCAGGTATGTTACTGCCTAGGGCGACAGTCTTTGTACTTGTTCTTTTCTCTGCCTCTAATGCTCCTTGCACAGATCGTCTCACGGGTGGGTCTTTGTTGGCATTCTGGTGTAGGTTCAGTTGCCTTTTCTTTTGTTTTTTTAAATTTTTTTGTAGAAATGAGGTCTCACTCTGCCGCTTAGGTTGATCTCATACTCCTGGCCTCACGCGATCCTCCCAGAGTGCTGGGATTACAGGTGTGAGCCCCCACGCCTGGCCTCAGTTGCCTTTTCTTGACTAGCCACTCATCTGGTATCCTTTCAGTTTTCTTCGTGTTATCATCACTTACCTGTGAAGTACCTTGGTGTTTATCTCCTTCTGTGTTGTTGGTCCCTCTCACTTGTGTGTGACTCTCCTGAGAGCTTTGTACGTTTGTGCACCCGCAGCCTCCTAAGCAGGCCCCTCCTATGTGGTGGGCATTCACTTACTGCTTTTCGGTGAATGAATGAATGTACTTTTTTTATGTCTTAGACATTAGGAAGAACACAGAGATATATGCTTGATGTGGGAAATAGGGACAAACAAAAGAAATATCATATAAAGCAGGGTGTTAAAAGGGCATGTGAAAAAGGGAGGGAGTTTTCTGTCCTCTCTGTTCTTGCCTTTCTTGCCTTTTTTTGTGTAGTTTTTCATATTATTTTAGTCCCCTTCCACCCCCTTTAGCTTTGAAGTATATATCCTTTTTTGTTTTAATGGTTACCTTGGTGATTACATTATTCTTGCTTTATCAAAGCGTAATATTAAGTGGCATTTTTACCCTCTTTCATACAATTCAAGAATCTCGAACACTTTAATCCAACTTATTTCTTTCACAGTGACTAAAACTCCCAGGAGAAAAGCAGACCCAAATGCCAGTTTATCTTCATGGGTTTATTTTCATGATCTTTGATTTTGCCCAGAACGTGGCCACATAACATCTCACCTTTTTGTTACCTTTTCAGTGTCTTCAATCATACATTTTTCGTATTTCTTCTGTGTTTTTAGCTGTTCTCAGTGTAAGGGTTGGTCCAAATTACCTAGTTAGAAATTAGCTCTTGTGCAAATTAAGCTGACATAAATTTCATTATTTCAGAAATTTGGCTTAATTATGAAGTGCAGTTTTTTAAGTGTTAAGCAGAATAGAAAGTTACTTTTTTTTTGGTGAGTGGGAAGTTAGGTGACTAAAATAAAGTAGATGTAAATATCATATACATTTACAAAATGGCAGACAAGGTGATTATGTATAGGAATACTTTTTTTAAAGGTGTTATCAGGGTTTTATTTGTGCTTTATTTATATGTTATCTAGTAAAATGTGCCCGCTGAAGGTTGCTGAGGATAGAATTTTGAAGTATGTTTAGGCACAGTTAAGGAGAATGATGGATAGACTAGGAAATGGGGAGATAATCCACGTGGGGAACCGGCCAATAAAAAACTATACTTTCTTTTATTGTTGGCTAAAAAATAGTCTTTTTAACTACCTCATTAACTGATTGACGAAAAATTGTATTAGAGCCAAGCATACAGGAAGAGTTCATTCTAATCCTAGTTTTGTGAAAGACTCAACCATCTAGAAGTGACTAACTCTTAAAATCATAGTGATAGTCGACTTTCCTGTCTGAGCTTTAGGCCCATGTTTTTCTTTACCTGCTCAGCGTTATTTTGGGACGTCTTACTGTATTTCAGACTGGACTTGTGCAGCCCGATTGTGCTCTCTTTTGTTAGCGTACATCTCTTCTCAGTGAGTGAGTGCCTTTGTACCGGAAGGTGTCTGGTCCTCACTCTCACTGCGTCTCCAGTCACTAGAGCAGTTGCTGCCATGTAGTGGGCATTCAGTAAGTGCTTAGTCATTGCACGCGTTGATAAAGAGCTGGAAGGTTTGTCAGAGACCACTGAGGTCTCTTTTAGTGGTTGCATAATCCCTTATTCAATATCCTTACGTATCTGCTTCATTTCTGCTAGATGGGGAAGTGATTGTCTCTTACGGCAGTCCATTCTATTTTTTGATTATTTCTCATCAAGTTTTTCCTCACAGAAATTTGCTTCTTTCCATCTCCCAATCCGTGTCTTTTGGTGGGTACACTCAGGAATCACACAGAACAAACACAATTCCTCTTCTGTAAGATAATCTTTTGAATGCTTGAAGTTTGGTTAGTGTTCATTCTAACCTCAGAGTGTCTTTTTTTTTTTATATCAGACATTTCCAATTCTCTCAGTGGTTCTTTGCCTGGCCTGGTTTTTTTGGCCCTTTTAGGCTTTCATCCTCCAGGGGAAGTGTTTGTTTTTGACTCACGTGCTGGCTGCTGAGATTGGCCCAGTATTTTAGATGTAGTCTGACCTATGTGAGTCCCATTTCTCTTACTTTTAATATTACATGTGAGTAGTAGAGAATTTTCATTGATAAAAATTTTGAACAAATCTTTCAACATACGTATCTTTCTCATTTATGTTTTTATTCATGATGGGCAAGTCAGAAAATTGGGGGATAAAAGTGAAGGGAATTTCTTATGACACCAAGGAATTCTCCTCAAAACTGATAAACACACAGATTTTTAGTAGTTATAGAGAGTGAAAGTGTTTATTGTATGTAGTATATTTTCTTTGACAATGAGATATCATCCTCCCCCCCCTTTTTTTTTGCAAATGTGGCAAGGAGTGACAGTTTATATGAAAGAAGGCTCAAGGTAAAATAGAGAAGATATTTTTCGTAGAGTCGTAGTTTTGAAAAGAATCTGAAGTATCTCTTAGTATTTACCCCATCTCCCTGGCCTTACTTTTTATTTCCAAAACTGGAATTTTAAAAAAATCCAGTTGCAATGTAATAACGTAATAGTCATTTTAAGTTAAACATGCAAAAGCAAAATTGTGTTCATTTATTGTCAATAATGGAGATTTACAATCAAAACACTCAGGTGTTTTCAGTGCTTCCCCCTTTTAGTGGTTTCAGATAGTCACCGCTTAAACATAATCAAAAAATTTTTAACAGGCTGAAATTCAGTGCAGATTGACAGTGGAGCATTGATCCTACCTTTAGCACTGTGCTTGGCCCTGGAAGTAAAAATATAAAGAGACACACTTCTTGGTCTCATTAAGAGTATGGTGAACCAATAACTGTAATACCACGAGATGCTGTGAGAGAAATGTACATAAAGGTTTTGACAAGAGATAAGGGAATGTTCCAGTTTGCTTTGGGTGAGAGGTAGGACAAAGTCAGAGGAACCACTGAAGCAGACAGGACGGCATGTCTTCCCTCCTTGTTTTTTGTTGTATCTTTTTGTTTTTGGCTGATTTTTCTTTGTTATTAAATGCATTATAAATAAGTCTAATATAGACTTGTTCACTAGATATTTACATTATGAAATTTTCATGTGTTCAAGATGTTTTATCAATACTTTAGATTTGTATTAAGTTATCTTTACATTATTAGATATATTCTGAAGAAACATGTGCATGGCATATGTCATTATTGGAATAACTTTGCTATTCTCTGAAGATTCCTTTCCTAAATAGAATCTTTTCATGCTTTGTCAGATAGGAGCTGCCACTTTCTGTGCTGAGATATATTGCTACCATATATATGAAATGCTTTTAAATTTCCCATTTTATAAGGTTGACTTTTTTTTTAGTTGAGAGAGTAATCAATTGCTGACATTCTTACTGCTTTAGAGCCATACCATTGACTTAAAAATACAAACATTCAAAAGAGGATATGTTGGATATTTATTCCAAGGGTATAGAATGACTTTCCTTTGTAAGAACCACATATGATCATCATAAGTTGGTGAACATATTTGAACTTATTATATTGCCACACCGACCAAGAAGAGACACATTTAAGATTATAAGTTCCCATTATTGACACAGTGATTTAAATTTTGAAAATATTCTTCTCAAGTTCATTATATAGGGATGGCAATGTTAATGTTTTATGACAAAAGATGGAAGGGGACAGTAAACTGAAAAATACACTTCGGCTTGTGAGTTTTCTTGATTATTTGGAAGGAGAGTCAGTTGCATTAAAAATTTCTAGATGTGATGGTCAGTTGTACACAAAACGTTTAACTACCTGAAGGACCAATTGACCCAAATCTTCCCTTTGATAAGTGTGGTCAGAAAGTCAAGGGAGTGATGAGCATTCTGCAGATTTCAGCAGAATGGAGCACCGAGACTATCCTTCCTTTTTCTAGCGCATTCTCGTGGCATGGGTGTCACTTCAGCCTCACAGTAGTGCCATCTACATCATTTGTATTCTAAATATGGTAAATTGCTTCATCTTTTTGGTGTGGTCACAGAGCCCTGGTTTAATGTTTCCAAGCCAGCTTAGTTTTGTAAGGTGTGTAAGTAGCTGATATTTGGAAATGATCAAAGACTCTTTTTTTAATCTTTGAAACTTACTGCAACTGAGAATTTGGTTATTATGATTCCATCTTGTACTCTAGCCAAGTTGGTTTTCTTATTTTATGTAATGTGAGAACCTTATAATATAATATGGTGACTTCATGTATTACAATGGCTGCACTGTTTTTCTATCTAGAGGTTTTTTGTTTTGTTTTGTTTTTTTTGCTTACAGTTTGAAAGACAAATTCATTCTTGTTTCTAGTGGCATTTACTAGAAAAATCCCTCATGGATTGGCTTAATAAACTTTTGTGCTGGCAGGAGCATTTTGCGACTGCATGGCTGTGTTCTGATGGGTGTCGAGGGCGTGCTTGTGGTGTGGTGGGCACGTGTCTGCGTGGATGCGCACTGGTGTCTGTGGGAGATCTACGGTAGATTCTTTTTCGGATTTTGAGTGGGTGGTGCCGGACTCTAACATTTGTTTCCGCCTGTTGATTGGTTAGCTTTTGTTAGTGTGTCCTTGCTGAACTACTGGTTTAGCTTTCTGAAGATGTAATTGTAACCAGGTGTGTGAGGTCAGGGTAGAAAGCAGTTTTATGGAGCTTTTGTTCTAATAGCGTATAACAAATCACTGGAAATGTGAGTCATCAGCAAAAGGCACTTTATAAAGCAAAAGGTGGAAAAATGTGCAGCATTGCAAATTTTCCATGGTAAAAAAGTGTATATGGCAGTCGGAGACTTACGTTTCTGATTTAGTTTATTCTTTTATATTTTTTTTGTAATTAGGAATATCTTTTATAGTTTATAGGATTCCATTTCTTTTCTCAGACAAATAGGATTATTCTGGAACAACTAACTATTAGATTTAGTATTAAACATTTAAAAGGAACATTAGCTATCATTTGCTGTGGGGTGGTTTGTGTTTTGTTTCTTTGACTAAACAGTATCGGAAAGGTTTGAATTTTTTTTTTCCCTCTGAAGAACACTTTATATTTGAATTTTGTGATAACTATGCAATGTTGCTTTTTTTCTTCTCTCTCGCACTGTTCTTATTTTAAAGCCAAGTTAAGAGTGGGCTGTTTGCTTTGTCTCACTCGTGTGAGTGAATGAATTGCGTTTGTAGGACATGCAGAGTATTTTTGCTTGAATGCAGTGCCTATGATTTATGGCCAACATGTATCCCTGATTTTCTGTTGAGAATGATCCTTATTGTCTTTGTGTACTAACTCAGTGCAGAAGCACTTGTCTATTTTGAGCCAAACCAGACCTCTTGTAAAAAGAATCAAATTATTTCATCATGTTGAAAATGAAAAGCTATAATTACTTGTAATTAGGCTTCAGAATTTTTGAAAATTGAGGAATTCTTTTCCAGAGGTTTAAGATCACTCCAAATCAGTGCCTTTGGAAAATAGGAAATAATTTTCTGTTCAATTTGAAATTGATTTAATTTATGCCTTTGACAGCTATTTTGCTTTGATATTTTTGTAGTGGAAATCATAGAACTGTGGTGGTTAGTGCTATAATGTTTTCTGTGATACCATCTACTGGTTTGTTCAAAACTTGGTCTCCTGCTTTTAATGAGCTTCTGTAAAGTCTGGATTATAAAAGATGCTGAAAAATTATTTTTGAGCCCCACAGGTTAATGGTACATGAAGAGTTTTGTAGATGTTTTCAGAAGTTTACAAATTTTCCAAAAGGAAAAAGTAAGGGTTGTTTTTTTCCAGAGTAACAGATTCCTCTCCTAAAAGTATTGGGAAATCTATATATACTTCTATAATTTGTAATTTAAATGCTTTCTTAAGAGAAAGCATTCTTTTTCCTTATATTTCATTTCTCAGATTAAAATTCAAAAGTTAAATATAACAACTTTTGACTTGTATCTTATCGATCAATTCTTAGAATATATATTTTTAAAAAGATGAATACTTATGAATTATTATTTTAAAGTGATCTGGATAAATTTTGCAGAATACTGTCTAGTGTCCCCAATGCTCCAAGTCACTTTGAGTTATTAGCACAATTCAACAGGGAATTTTGTTCTCTAAAGAGAGTTTTCTTGAGAATTTGCACATTATAAACTGAATATTTTATTGTAAACTGAATTATTTTTGTATAATGATTTGAAAAACAATAAATAATTTGGATGGGCTTAGTTTAATCACAGTTCATGGAAGACTAAGGGCTAGGTAACTAACTTTATAGGAAGCTTCTATGAATGGCAAAGATTACCTCTTTAATGAGTTGTCTTAAAGTGAGTTTTAGCACAAGTTATCTAATAAATTGACCTTTTGAAACTTTGAGAAACCTCCCACAGACATATCAGAACTTAGCAGGCTGTTATCCCATTTTGTCATCTTTTCTTCGCATCAGCAAACAGTGAAACCGTTTTGTCTTTATGGTCTTTGGAGCAAATATATTCAACTATAAACCTATACTTCCTTGGCCAGTTCATTTCATTGGGTTATTGAGAAAAAAATAATTTAAAATTATTCACTGTTTTCTGTTTGTTAAACTTAAAGACAACCTGGCATTAATCATATACTTTTCATTGTACAAATAACTTGAAAGTTATCATAGCCATAGAATTTTTTGTTAGCTTTTTTCCTTTGAATTAGTTATTTGTGATAGGAAAAGTCACAGTCTTAAAAGTGAAAGAAATTAAAGATGATTATTATTGCTGCTATAATTGTCAGTTTGTTCAAGGACTGTGGAGAGTAACGTATTCTGTTATCATGGCTTTAGTTAGGAGGATTTCAGAACTGATATTAGTAAGTAGTGTTGACAAACCCACATGAAGAGACGTGGTCAACTCTACACTCCAGGTAGATTCAGGGTCCTGCTCCTCCCTGTCTCCACTGCTTCCGTGTTCTGGCACTGTCGTCCTGCGCCTGGGTCGCTGCCAGGGTCTCTAGCAGGTCATTGCTCACCCGCAGTGATCCGCTCTCAGCCCTGTAGCTGGCCTGACCCCTTCCACGCGCGTGCCAGGCCGTGTCGTTCTGAGCGCAGCTCAAGGCCCTAGGGTCATCTCCAGGCGCTCCAGACGGGCGGCCCGTGACCCCTCTGGCCATCCTGGCCACCCTGCTGTCACGCTGGGTTTCTGCTCCTCTCTGAGTCTGCAGAGCACGGCTCTCCTTAGGTGCTCTCCTCCAGCGCGGACGCTCCCCGGAACGTTCTCCATCGCGTCCGTGTAGCTGATTGTCTGAATCCTTCCCTGCTCTGGGCTCCACTCAGATGCGTCTTTCCAGCCATCTGGCCTGCCCCACCCCCCTCCACCTTCAACCCTGGTGCTCCTGGTCCCTGCTCCTGCTTTACCTCTCCCCATGGCATTTGTCACCTTCTGACACGCTGTGCACTGTGTCTGTCAGCATGCTATCTGTACTGTTTGTTTGTATTTCCTGTCATTTAGCTCTTCGGTCACAGGTTTCTCAAGGCACCTGCAAAGTGCCTGGTCCATAATAAGTGCTTTATAAGTAAATACCAAGTTTGAGTTCTCCGGTCAAGTGGGTCGTGTAGAAGTGTGGATGCCATATAAATGAACAATAAGCCAGCCTTCCAAGCACTGTGTGGATGAGATTAATCTTCCTTTGTTTTCCTTAAATTTTGGTTTTTCCTAGAGTTCTGACTTCGGTTCTCTTGTTATTTCTACATCCCTGGACTTTCTTTCTGGGCAGTATAGGGGTAGAACTCTCTCCCTTTGTTCTCCTCCAGATCAATATACAGACCAAAACTATTATCAGATTCTTTCAAATCTTTGTCTTCTGTGTTTCCCAGTCTACACCGATACGTCACCTACAGGTAGAAACTCTGTAACCTGTAACTTCTGGTGCTCCTGTCCACTCTCAGTGCGAGGGTTTTACCTATCCACGTTACCTATAGCATTTTCCTCGCATCTGACCGTTCCCTTTGCTACTGCCCATGGTCAGGTGTGCATAGGTCTTTCCTGGCCTGTTTTCCAGGTGCTTTCTCTGTGTCTTTTATTCTATTCTCTCCTTTATCCACTCTGCCTTCTACATTGTTGCAAGATACGACACCCGTTTCTGAGTCTGTCTCCTTTTTATTTAAAGACTTATGATGTCTCTTCTTTACTTGTAATGTAGAGGTAAAAGTTATTGTCATGGAATTAAGTCTTCTATACAATCTGGTATCAACCTTTTACTGAAAAGCACGTAAAGCACTGTTTCTAATACTGTAGTCATTACATTGTTACAGATGTTTAGTGAAAGCAATGTTCCCTGATAAAATGTGTTTGGAAAATGATGGGTTAAACACAGTTAATCTTTTTTTTAACTTAGACCTATTAGTGTTCTAATTATCAATGTCAGTTGTCAAGAAAGTGATAATTTATATGATACTATATTATATGTGTAAAATACTTCATTTAACAAAAAATTATTGAGGACATATTATTGATAGGTACCGGAACTGTTCTAGATGCTAAGGGTGCAACAGTGAACAAAGCAGACATAAACCCTAACTCTGGGGAATTTGAAATCTAATGGGGACTATGGATGATAAACAGAATAGAATAATAAAATATGTGGTATAAGGAATGTTGCTCTGTGCTAAGAAAGAAGAGAGTAGCATGAGCAGGAGGTGGGACGTGCTGGGTGAGGGCAGGTAGCCAGGGAAAGGCCTCCTTGAAGGGAGAGCACCTGAAGAGATTTATTGTGTTATCCTTTAATAGTTTTGGAAATCAGGTAGAAATAGTGAGTTATATGTGTTTTTTTACCTTATGAAAAATTGTAGCATTATATAAGGCATTAAACAGAAAGATAATTCAAGCCACTGTTAAAAGTAATATCTGTGCGTCTCTCCGTAAATTAGTGCTAATGGTCAGTATAACTCAAACTATTTCAGATTTGGAATTTAACTTGCACTCATTTATTACAAAGTCAATACTCAGCTTAAAAATTAAAAAGATCAGTAATTATAAGGTTTTCAAAGAAAAGTACTAATGTTATGACCCACCTAACATAATATGGTTTCAAGAACGCCATGAAAATGATTTTTTTACCGTATATTTATAGTGCATAGATAACTTATTCTTCTTACTACTGTTAATTAATACTTTTGTAGTAATTATAGAATACTTTAAATATACATTATTCTTCTGAATTTAAAAGATCAGCCTTTTAAAAAAATTAAAAGGATAATAGAACTGACCTGCACTTTTATGAATTCTTTAATAAAATGTTTTTTAAAAGATCATCAGAAATAAGTTTTTGAAAACATTTCACATCTCTGTGGGATACAAAATTCCATATGGTCTCTCAGCTTTCTATTTTCTAAGTAAAGTTTGATCATAGTTACACTCTTGGAAGTCATTGTTTTCCATCAAGGGGTGACTGCCTTTGAGAACAGATTT
>CAUYMX010057977.1:0-22161 GCA_963573855.1 Lepilemur septentrionalis
ATTTTGTTTTATTTGAACACTTTGTAAGACTTACAAAATGATTTATTTCTTGAAAACATTAAGGGTAACTTGTCACATCCAGGGAGGAAACCATGCTCCCAAACCAACATGAACAAGATACATGACACTAAACTGATTAAACTACAAATTGAGTAATGTTTCTTAGGAGTGTTTAAGTTTGAAATAACAAGGAAAAAATATTCATTTTCAACACCATGAAAGAAAGAGTAAACTGATTTTGTTTTTGTCTTCCATAATGGGGTATTATGAAGTCTCTCATGATTTCTTTAGCAATATGTATGAGCTTTCTAAGGATGCCATAACAAATTATAACAAACTTGGGTGGCTTGAAACAACAGAAATTTATTTTTTTACAAGAGGCCAAAAGTCTGAAATCAAGCTGTCAGCAGGTTCATGCTGTCTCTCCCAGCCTTTGGTGGTTGGCGGTAATCTTTGGCATTGCTTCGTTTGCAGCTGCATAACTTGAAATCTCTGCCTCCACTGTCACACGACCTTCGTTCCTCTGTGTGTCGGTGTCTTCACATGATGCTCACCTCTTTCTGTGCATCTGTCTCTGTATCTCTTCTCCTCTTATAAGGACACCAGTTATACAGGATTAGGAGCCCACCCTACTCCAGCATGACCTTACTTTAACATATATCTTAATTCTATCTGCAAAGACCCTATTTCCAAGTAAGAATCACATTCACAGATACCAGGGTTCTGTGAGTTCTAGGACTTCAACATACCTTTTTGGGGGCTACAGTTCAACCTACAACAAAGTAGACTGCTATCAAAAGAGGACATCTCCATTTGTATTTGTTTCTGAGGATCTTTTGGATTTAGGTACATGTGGTATGATCAAAAGAAAGTGCCAGGTATTAAGATAAATGCTAACAATTATAAATTCAAATTATTGCTATTCCCTTTGAAGCAGCTATACAGCAACTCAAATTTTTGTTCCATTAATGTTTTCTTTGGTCAATGTACTTCTGGATACTTCTCTTTGCAGATTCGAGGTTTCAATTTACCACCTGAGTGAAAATGTTCAGCTCTGGCTATTAAGTCCAAGCAGAAGAAAACCGAAGAATCTTCCCATGCCAAAGAATCATTCTCTGTGTTTTCAACCATAAAGTTTCACTGATGCAGGTGTATGGACAACTCAGATTTATTCTTCTGATCTTCTGTCCTCTGATCGTGGTGGCCAGGGCACACCTCACCATTTGAGATGGGTGACCCAGTATGAAAAAAAGTGTTTGGCCGACCTGAGATCCTCACAGGTGTTGCCTGGCAGGGTTTTCCTGGGTCTAGGGGAGAAGAGGATATCTCCCTTCCTCAGTGTTTCGTAATTCTCATTGATTCATTTGCCACCACAGCACATGTTTTTCACTCAAAGAGACATATGGGTACAACCATCATTTCCAAAGTTTGCAGGACAGGTGTGCTCTGACACATTGCATGCTCAGAACACCCCTCCTTCTCATCTTTGAATGTCTGCTGGAGAGCAGAGGAAGCCCTCCCTCCATCTACCCTGTGGTCCCCCTCACTGTCACCTGGAGGTGGTACAGGGAGAGTTTTAGAATGTGGGTCTGGTGGCAGACTACTCAAATTTGAATTCTGTCTTTGCCCTGTACTATTAGTGTGTGTGTCTGTGTGTGTGTGTGGGGGGGTTGAGCTATTTGCTTAACCACTCTGTGCCTCAATATACTGAGCTATATAATAGGGTAGTAACAGTACCTACCTCATAGGGTTGGCATGAGGAAGGTATGAGATAATACACTGCAATTCCTAGCTCTACTCAATGAATGCTTTCAATTCATAATAGTAATAACAATAATAACCATAGCTCAGCTTCCTCTCATATTTTCTCCCCCTGTGCCCAGATCTCCTTTTTTGGTCTTTGTTCTCCTGTGTTTGTCGCTGAACTGAGATTGGAGTCACTGTTACTTTTGCCTGGCTTACTACAATAGACTCCTAACCAGTCAATCAGTCTCTTTACCAATCTTGATCTCCTGTGAACCATTTTCCACAGAGGAGAGTAATCTTTTTTTTTGGAGAGTAATCTTCTAAAACATGAAATGCCTCGGCTTAAAAATCCTTCAGCTTCCCAACACATTTAAACGCTATCCTCCTTACCTTGTTATACAAATCCTTGTTTCTAGCCTCTCCCATCTCTGCGACAATATATTACACTTCTCATCCCTGTGTTCCAAGCTCACTCACATCTGAGGACACTTGTGATGACTTAACTGTCTTCCTAGAATATTCAGCCTCTTCCTGTGACCTCATCTAAGAAGCCTTTTATAACCAACCAGTTTAAAATACATACTGTGTCACCTTGGCATACTGAAATTCACTTCATTGCACGTATCACCCTCAGTGCTTTCCTTTAGTTTATGTATTTTTATTACTTACCTTCCTTCACTTGAATGCAAGCTCCATTAGAATAGTAACTTTTTTATCTTTTTCATCACACTATCCTCTTCCCCTAGAACAGTGCCTGGCACAGAGTAGGTACTCATTAAATGCTTGTTGCTGGATTAATATTAACATTATTTTCTGACCTAGTGCATGAACATTCCTTCTGAGGAAAGCTTCATATTTTTATAGAAATAATAATATCTACTTGCCTCACACCATTGTTGTATGGATTAAATACAAAAATGTGTATTGTGTTTAGTAGAGGGATTTCTTTTTTGTTAATAAATAGCCCTGCAGGTAGAGAACACTGGTAGGGAGGGAGATAGAATAATGAGGCATTTAAAAGCAGACACCAAAATGTCCCATATTCAAGAAACTTTTCTAAAGTCTCATTATTTCATCTTTTAAAAACTTGCACATTTTGAATGAAAAAACAAGCCACAGCCTGGAAAAAAATATTTGGAAAAGACAACTGATAAGGGATTGCTATCCAAAATAGAACTCTTAATAAAACTCTTAAACTCAACAGTACTCTTAAAACTCAACATAAAGAACTCTTAAAATTCAACCTTAAGAAAACAACAACTTGATTAAAAAATGGATCAAAGTCCTTAATTCACCAGAGAAGATACACAATTGATCCTTGGATGACTTGCGGGTTAGGAGTGCCATTGCCCTGTTCAGTCAAAAATCCTCCTGTAACTTTTGACTTCCCCGAAGCTTAACAACTAACAGCTGACTGCTGACAGGAAGTTTACTGATAACATAAACAATCAATTAACATATAGTTTTACGTCCTATGTTTTTTATACTGGATTCTTACAGTAAAGTGAGCCAGGGAAAAGAAAATGTTATTAAGAAAATCATAAGGAAGAGAAAATATATGTTCTATTCATTAAGTGGAAGTGGATCATCCAAAGGTCTTCATTCCTGTGGTCTTTGTGTTGAGTAAGCTGAGGAGGAGGAGGAAGAGAAGGAGGTGAAGTTGGCCTTGCTGTCTCAGGGGTGGCAGAGGTGGAAGAAGAGCTACATATAAGTTGACTCACACAGTTCAAACCCATGTTGTTCAAGGGTCAACTGTACAGATGGCAAACAAGCATATGAAAAGACGCTCCACATCATATTTCACCAGGGAAATGCAAATTATAACAACAATGAGATACCACTACACACCTGTTAGAATGGCCCAAATCTAGAATACTGACAACACAAAATGCTGGTCAGGATGTGGAGCAACAGGAACTCTCATTCATTGCTGGTGGGAATGCAAAATGGTACAGCTAGTTTGAAAGACAATTTGGCATTTTCTTATAAAATGAAACATACTCTTACTATACAATCTAGCAATTGTGCTCCTTGGTATTTACTCAATGAGTTGAACACTTATGTCCACAAAAAAACTTGCATACAGCTGTTTATAGAAGCTTTATTCATAACTGCCCAAACTTGGAAGCAACAAAGATGTCTTCTGTTGGAATTTTGTGGTATATTCAGACGATGTAATATTATTATTCAGTGCTGAAAAAAAGTGAGTTATTACACCATGTAAAGACCTGGAAGGAATTTTTAAAATGCACATTACTAACTAAAAGAAACCAATCTGAAAAGACTACATACCATGTGATTCTGACTATATGACAGAAAAAGGCAAAACTATGGAGGCAGTAAAATGATCAGTTATTGCCAGGGGTAAGGAGGGGAGGAAGGATAAACAGACAGAGCACCAAAGATGTCTAGGGCACTACAAATACTCAGTATGTTACTGTAGCTGTGGATACATGTTATTATGCTCTGTCCAAACCCATAGAATGTACAACACCATGAAGGATCCCTAATGTAAATTATAGACCTGGGATGATGATGACATGGCAGTGTAGGTTCATCAGTTGTAACAAATGTGCCACTCTGGTGGGAGACATTGATAATGAGGGAGGCTATGCATGTGTGGAGGCAGGAGATAAATGGGAAATCTTTGTACCTTCCTCTCAATTTTGTGGTGAGCCTTAAACAACTCTTTTTCTTTTTTCGTTTATTGTTTTTTTTTTTTATTTTTTTATTTCAGCATATTATGGGGGTACAAATGTTAAGGTTACGTACATTGCCCTTGCCCTCCTCCCCCCTCCAGTCAGAGCCTCAAGCCTGACCATTCCCTAGATGGTGGGCATCGCACTCATTATGTATGTATATACCCATCCCCTCCTCCCCCCTCCCGTCTGCCCGACACCCGATAAATGTTGTTCCTATGTGTCCACTTAGGTGTTGATCAGCTCTTAAAACGTGAATGTTTAAAACACAATAACTTTAAAAATGTACATTTTATATTCCACTCCATAATACATGATTTTTGTTTTGTTTATTTTTCTTCTTTTGCATTTAATTTTCACTTTACTTTTTACTTTTTCAAAGCCAGTTTTTCCCTTTTACTTTTTTCTGGTTCTAATTAATCATATATTTTAAAAGTGAGATGGGCCACTTTGGAGAAGAAAATATTTCAATTTGATTGTTTAGAATCAACAATCCAATGAATATGTGGAGAAAAAATACAATTAGGTTATTTTTTCAATTTGAAAACAATAATCTATGTGGAAACCCACATGGAAACAGATGCTCTGAGAAATTGTTATATTTATAAACTAGATTAGAATTTCCCATAGAATAAAAAATAATTTATCATTTTTAAGTACTTCAACATTAACAGCACAGTAGAAATCATGCGATTAGATGTACCAAAAACATAAAAGATATTAAAATCCAATAATATGAAAATTTTGGTTAAAAATTAAAGAGAAAGTATGACTAACAAAAATTTAAGTATATAATTTAGTCATAATTTTTCTCTTGTTTATAAATTTCAAATTGGTAATAAAATTATTATGGTATTATCACAATGTCAAGTAATTATAAAAGCCACAAAATTATACATAAGTAAATATTTAAAATGTGTAATGATAAAGTAATTATTTTTGTGTCTAAGTAAAATGTAGTGATTTTAAATCAGTGAATTTAAATATAACTTTTTAAATTCAGGATATAATAACTGTTATAATTATCAATGACAATAGCAATTTCTTTCTTGTATAGGATCAGGAAATTGACCTGAGATGAGGTCAATAAAACCATAATCAATCTTACTTTATTGACAATGGATTTCTACATAGGATGAGAGAACAGCTATGCCTTAACCCTGCTTTTATGACAAATTATGAAGAGGTATTAAAACAAATGCTTTTTACTACAGCTATGAAAAGATCCAATGCATATGAATATACAAATTGTTCCACGTTATATAGTTTGATACATAAAATCTTGTGATGTTAGTAAGACAGGTAAAGTTAGTCCTCATTTCATAGATGAAGTAAAACTTGGAGAGTTTAAATGCTCATCCAAGTGAACTAACTGACTACTGAATAAGGAAACAAGGACTAAACACCAACTTTTCTGACCCTTCATGTAGTACATTTTATTTCTATTACTTTACCAGCCAAAGTCTGTTATATGACATGACTTAGGAAATATGTGTTTTGAAGATACAATTCACATACAATAAAAGGTACCTCTTTTAGTGTACTTATTTGTTTTCTGAAAAAGTTTGTGTAGAATTGGTTTTATTTTATTAAATGTGTTCTTGTAGTTACAGATCCTCTTTCTGGGCCTTACATTTTCTTTATGGGAAGGTATTTAACTAAAATTACATTTCTATAATAGATGCAGGATTCTTTATTGTCTCTATGTTTTTTCATAAGTGAGCTTAGGTAATTGTATCATGCAAGGAAGTTGCCCATTCATCCAATGTGTCCAATTTGTAGGCATGGGGTTGTTTGCAGTATTCCTTTATTATCTTTCAGATGTTCCTAAGAACTGTAGTAATATTCCCCCATTAATTCCTGAAATTGGTAATTTGTTTTCTCTCCTTTTTCTCTACTTCTGGTCAGAAGTTTATTTATAATATTCTTGATCTTTCTAAAGAATCGGGTGTTGGCTTCATTAATTTTTCTCCTTTGTTTACTGTGTTCTAGGAAATAAATTATTTTTATCAAATAATTACATTTAGTACAGAACTGCCCCAAATTGCAGTATGTCTGCCCCACAGATACTGGGAAGATCAAATGAGAAGTTTTACAAACAAGTTTTGAGACATTCTTTTTAGTTTAATAATTGTTACATTAGCAGTAAAATTAAAGTAATACATGCAAATAAAATGATATTTAAAGGCTTCCAGTGAAAAACAACTAGTCTTTTTCCTATCCTCCATCACCACCTTGCAAACCCTTCCTTCCATCCACCTCCTGCCCCAGGTACAATTTCCCAAAAGCGACTACTTTTAACTTTTTAGCTGTTTCTTCTGTTAGTGACAGTAAGGCTTAGCAGTATTACAAAGTGACCAAAATAATACACACAGCACTAACATGACTAAATCTAAAATGTTTCAGTGATGTAGAACCTTATGGCCATTCTAAGAATATCAATGGTCATTTTTTTAGAAGTGGTGATCAATAGATTTTTGTAAAATGTGGTGCTGGACAACAAAGACCTTTTTTGTATATAGAATTTTGTGATCAGCTCTTTTTACTTCCACTGAAGACAGATGGCATCTCTATAATATCAGGATATTCAGAGAAAATTATGTTGGCATATACTGCCAGCAGAATTATCGCAACAGCAAAATTGGGTATACCCAATCAAATGTTTCTTTAAAGTATCTTTTGGAAATCTTTGTCTCAGTACAGGCAATTCTCTAGTCACATGGCATAGTGATGACCTTGTGAGACAACAGAGTTAGTGGACTCAGGCTCTGGACCTAGTCTTTGTACACGCCTAGTAATAGGCAAGGACTGAATCCTATCTTGTTCACAGGGAGCTGTCAGTTGTCTGTCGGTACTTACGGGATCTACGCAGCAGCACAGAGAGCAAATTCTCCCTTATCCTGTTAATGCTTTACATTGCCTTTAACACTGCATCTTTAAGTAATTTCTGAGACCCAGTTTCAGGGGATATGTTTCATCTTATACAAGATGTCTTATTTTTATCACCTGCCTTGAAATCTTAAGGGGTAAGAAGTGTGAAGCAGGCATCAATCATTAGTTTTATGATCATATCTTAAAAATAGATTGTTAATCATCTTAATTTCATGATCATACGCTAAAAAAATGGACCTGCAAGGTGCAGATACACCCAGAGATCATAGAATTTAAAGAAAGAAGGAGCCTACATCTAGGATAGTACTATTGGAGCATCCAATTCTCTTCATGTATTAAAGTGGCACAGGAAAAGCTAGACCTGTTCACATGATGCTGAAAAGACTGCTTAAGTAATTGGATACATTGTCAGTGGCTGTCAGGAGGAAGGTCATAGAATACCACAACTCAGTGGCTCTTTATCTGGGTTCAGTGATAAATGCCAGGTTCAGTTCGCTCAGTCAGCTTGCCTCCCTAATGATATGCTGAAGCATTAAAAATGGATTTCTTCTTTGTCAACAGTACATCATGGATAGCTAAAATGAGTGGCAGTTTTCCACTCTAATTTAGTTCTTAGAATTTTTTTTTTTTAGTAAGTTGGTACATATACTTGGTTTGTGATATTGGCTATGACTACAGATTTTGAAAATTTTATGGGTGTATCTGAAAGGAAGAGTAGCCAGAATCCTTGGGTTACAGTACTTGCTACGAACTACTGTGTAAACTAGTTAATCAGTAATCCCTCTAAAGTTCAGTTTTCTCAACTGTAAATTTGTGATGAATTTACACATGTGGGGAATATACTCATGGAAGATTGTGAGGATTAAATACAATGATATAGGTGTAACACATAGTAAGTTCTCCAGAAACGGAGGACCTAAGACAGTAATGCCCTAAAACAACAACAACAGCAGCAATTCCGGGCTGAGCATGGCTCCTCATGCATGTAATCCCAGCACTTTGGGAAGCCAAGGTAGAAGGATCACTTGAGGCCAGGAATTTGAAACCAGGGTGGACAACATAGTGAGACATCATCTCTACAAAAAATAAAAAAATAGCTGGCTGTGGTAGTGCATGCCTGTATTCCTGGCTATTCAGGAAGATGGGGGCAGGACGACTGCTTGAGCCCAGGAGTTTGAGGCTGTAGTGAGCTATGATTGTGCCACTACACTATAGACTGGGTGTCAGAGATTGTCACTAAAAAAAGAGAAAATATTCAAGAAAATTATTCTATGATGATCACTTGAAATTTTCCAGGTTGAAAATTTTCCAAGTAACTCAGACTGGACAATAACAATTATTGGCAGGCTGTGGAGCAACAGGAACACTCATACAATGCTGATGAGAGTGAACATCAATTCGATCACTTTGGAAATATTCTGGCATTGTCTAAAGAATGTGGAAGGACATATTCTTTAGTCCAGTAGTTCTGATCCTAGGCATACATACTTCCTTATCTAGAGAAATCCTTGCCATATGTACTGGGAGACATAATTAATGCATGATTTTAGCAGCATTTTAGCAGTTTGTTATAGAAAGAAAGTGGAAATAACCCATCAACAACAGAATGGACAAACAATAGAATGAATAACAATAAAAATGAACTACATCTGTCTAAATCAACATAAAAGGATTTTGAACATAATATTGAGCCAAAAGGCAAGTTAGAAGAATATACAGTGTATACTGTGTTCCATTTTATAGAGAGTGCAAAACAGGCAAAAGCAAAGTATTTTAGATAATCTAATTATTTATCATTTGTCTATCTATGATAAAATAATAAAGGAAAACAAGGGAATGAGCAACATAAAATTTAGACTAGTGGTTACTTTTGGTAGGGAATGAGTGTAATACCACTGAGGAAGGACACAAAGGTAACTTCTAAGAAATTGCTTTCAATCTATCTGCTAAGGTAAAGGCTAATATGTAGGTGTACAGTTGACCCTTAGACAACATGGGCTTGAACTGTGTGAGTCTATGTATATGAAGACTTTTTTTCAATAAATAAAGTGGAAAATTTTTTGGAGATTCACAACAATTTGGAAAAAACTCACATATGAGCTGCATAGCTTAGAGATACCGAAAAAATTAAGAAAAAGCTTGGTATGTCACAAATGCATAATATATGTAGATACTAGTCTATTTTATCATATACTGCCATGAAATATACACAAGTCTATTAAAACTTACACACACAGAGTGTACATGGTGCCATTTGCAGTCAAGAGAAATGTAAACAAACATAAACATGAAGTATTAAATCGTAACTGTATAAAATTAACGGTAGTACATATCATACTCTTCTATTGTAATAATTTTGTAGCCACTTTCTGTTGCTGCTGTGGTGAGCTCAGGTGTTGCAGTGCCTGCTTAAAATGCCTTGTGATGCTAGTTATCTGCGTGCTCCAGTAAATTGCATATCGCCTTAAAAGTGATGTCTGGTGGTTCTTGCATATTTTTCATCATGACTAGTGCAATACAATAAACCTTGAATAATACCATGGGACCCATATGAAATGCCACTAGTGATGCTGGAAGTGCTCCCAAAAGCTCAGAAAAGTCATGACATTACAAGAAGTCATACTGCTTTATATGTGGCATAGATTGAGGTCTGAAGCTGTAGTCGCCCACCATTTCAGACAGATGATATATCTTATAGAAAGATGACATAAACTTATGTTATTGATAAATATAGTAGTACAGTACTGTAAATGTGTTTTGTATTCCCTATGATTTTCTTAATAACATTTCATTTTCTCTAGCTCACTTTAGTATAAAAATATAGTATATAATACATAAAACATACAAAATATGTGTTAATCAACAGTTTATATTATTGGTAAGGCTTCCAGTCAGCAGTAGGCTATTAGTAGTTAAGTTTTCAGGGAATCAAAAGTCAGACACAGATTTTTGACTGCAGGGGATTGATACCCCTAACCCCTGTGTTGTTCAAGGGTCAATTGTATTAGCTTTCTAGGGTTGCTATAACAAATTGCCACCAATTGGGTAGCTTAAGACAACAGATAATTTATTCTCTCACAGTTCTGGAGGCCAGAGTCTGAAATCAAGGTGTCAGCAGGGTTGTTTTCCTTCTGGAGTCTCTAAAGGAGAATCCTTTCCATGCTTCACATCTAGCCTCTGGAGGCAGCTGGCAACTTTTGACATTCCTTAGTGAGTAGCTGTACCACTCCAATCTCTGCCTCTAACTTCACATGGCCTTCCCCTCTGTGTGTATCTCTCTGTGTTCTCCTCTGTCTCTCATCAGGATATGTGTCATTAGGTTTAGGGTCCACCCTAAACCATGATGATCTATCTCATCTCAAAATTCTAAATTTAGTTATAATTGCAAAGACCCTTTTTCCAAGCACATTCACAGGTTCTAGATGGATAATCCATTACAGTAGCTGTAGATTTTATCATTATTAGATGACTGTACCTAGACATTATGCATTCCTTTGGATATTTGATATATTTTTCAATAAAGATAAAAATACTTAATATAAAAATGTGAAAAAAAGAAAATTAAGAAAAATATTCAAGTGCCAATTTCAAGATTAGGTTGTCTCCTCAACTTTGCTCCATTAAATAGGATTTTATCAATAAAAAGAAGTATCTTCCTAACATGATGTTATAAAATAACTGTTTTTTTATTTACATTTATATTCAAACATACACATTTTACATATTTAATTTTCAACATAGCCTAATTTAAAAATGTATCAAAGCTGAGTCTTCTATTCCTATATTCTTAATAGAACCATCTGATTGATGTTTGAGACTATTTCTAATTTTGATGGTTAGTGTTCTGGACTCAAATAATAAAGAGTTAGATAAGAATGTTAAGTTGATTTATAAACAGTTTCTTCTGATATTATTTGGCAATTCACAAAAGAGGAAAAAGAAAGGATAAATGATCATCTGAAAGTAATAGGCTCACCCTGTCTCAACCAAGAAATGCAACTTTCCACTTTTGGCCACCCTGTTGACAACTAATTTTTAAAATATTAAATACTCCTGTTGGAGAGTATGTGAATATACAGACACTCTTTTAGATTTCTAGTAGAAGTATAATTTGTCATAATATTTCTAGGATGATATTTGGCAGTACCTATCAAGAACCTTAGAAGTATTTATATTCTTCATCCTAGTAATTCTATTTACAGAAATTTGCACTAAAGCAGTAATTATATATTCATCTAGATTTATATATAAATGTTTAATCTAGAATCATTAACAAAAGCATAAAACTGAAAATAAACTAATTTTCCAAAAATAGTATAAATTAACAATCAATTTCAGATTTTAGTTATCTATTGCTTGTAACAAACTACCCCAAACTTAGTGGCTTAAAATAAAAATTTATTATTACATGTTATGATTCTCTATGTCAGAGCACAGTGGGGATAGACTGTCTCTGCTTCAGGTCTGGGGCCCCAGGTAGGTTAACTCAAAAGCTAGGGGCTGGATGGTACAGCTAGGGGTGTCTGGACATTTGTCCTTTTCTCTACATGGTTTCTTCATGTGGCTAGTCTGGGCTTCCTCACAGTATGGTGGGCTCAGTATAGTTGGACATTTATACAGCAACTCAGCAGTTCAAAAATCTGTGCTCCGAGACAAAGGAAATGAAAGCCGCTAGTTTTTTATGGCCTACCTGACATCTGACAGAGTATTTATCATAGAGCTCACCCAAATTCATAATGAGGGGACACATTTTTATTAAAAACTTTTGATGAAGAGTATCCAAGAATTTATGGCAATCTTTAAGTGGCCACATTTATGATTAATAATAGTCACTGAAAAGTATTATACTGCTAATTATTGAAAGCAAAGAGAATGATCAATCTGAGTAACACTAGTTTGGTTGTGACTATAAGAAAAATAAGCTGATTTTCAAGAAAATTTCAAAAGAAGAAAAGTACATTACGTAATAGTGAAATGTTTGAACCAAAATAAAAATCTTCTACGGCAACTCCTTTGAAGACAGGCAGGTATTTACATGTAATGCTTTGAAAGTTTATGCAAGCTGTTATCATTTTTATAGCTTTTTTCTTGTAGGCATCAGAATAAATTGAACTTCATAGAACATCAAAGTAAAAGAGAAGTCAGTGACAGAAATTAGTCGAGGACAGAAGGAAATGTTGACAGGTCTCGAAGGAAATCTATAGCCTGAAGGCATGGAAAAGAATACAAAGAGTAAAGAAAAATGCATAACACAAATAATGAATAAGAAAGACAAAGGAAAAAATTTTAAAGCATATTTTAAGAAGGAAAAATATGGCTATTTACAAGAAATTAACAAGATTTATAAAATATTGGATTCTTATAATCCCCATTATTAGGAATTTAAGTAAATTTTTAAGGTCATTACTTTTTCAGAGATATCTGAGGAAGCAAAATTTTAAAGATAAAAATGAGAAAACAAAATGATTACAGTAATGGTCAAGTAAACTATGGAATATCAACTTACTGGAATATTATCTAATCTTAAAATTTAAAAGTTTAAAAACTAAGAATAACTATATAACAAAGCTAATTGAAAGAGTAGAATATGAAGTGTAAGCACATTAGAATTAACATTTTGTGAAAAATACAAATAATTAAAATTGGTAGACAACTTAGACATGAAAATACGATGGGGGTCAAGAGATAATTGTTTCTTAGTTTTGCTTAATGTTGCAAATTAGGCATTGTTATATAAGGAAGACTTAAACCAGTCACTAAATATAGGATAGCAAAGCTAGAAATCTAAAACTTAAAGATTCCTTATGTTTTATTTTTGTAGTCAAATGATTCATATTTTTGAAGATTATTTTAAAATATAAGGAGAAAAAGAGGATACAAGATTGTATACCTCCAAATGGTAAAATATCAATTTTATAACATCACCCTCATCCCTCAGCAATCATGGTTTTGCCAACTATAGCATTATAGTTGTACAACAAAACTGACATCTTTTAGGACATACAGTTCGGTTTAGTACTCTGACTACCAAGCACAACAATATTGCCCTTCCTTCACACAGAATTTGAAAGAATAATTGCTTATATGCTACTTCCTTAATTCATGGCAAGAAAATTAGGTCTGTAAAAACTCACCTTTATCATGATAATTTGCAAGTAGAAAAAAAAGTTTTGAAAGTATTTATTTTCTTTTACCTAGAAAGATCAAGTAAGGGACAATGCAAGTATTAGTTGTTCAATTTCAAGCCAGCAAGGCATTTAAGATATAGACTCTGAATATCATAAATCTTATAAGTATCTACTTCAGTAAATTATATGATTCAGCACACAATGCAAAATCATGCTGTCTTTCCTTTGGATCTTAAAAAGTAGTTAATGTTCTCAAATAGTGACAGGGACAAAGGTTTCTGGGCATGGATAAAAGAAATTTTACTAATAGTTCAATTTCGAGGGACCTCAGAGGTCTATCTGTGATGGTTAATTTTATGTGTCCATGTGGCTGAGTCAAGGGATACCCAGATAGTTGGTAAAACATTATTTCTGGGTGTATTTGTGTGGGTACTTCTGGAAGAGATTAGCATTTGAAACATTACACTGAATAAAGGTCACCCTCACCAGTGTGGTGGGCATCATCCAATTCCTTGAGGGCCCAGTAGGAAAAAAAGGTGGAGGAAGAGTGAATTTGTTCTCTCTTCTTTACGTGGATCAATGATTTTCTCCTTGCCCTCAGACACTGCAGTTCCTGGTTCAGTGGCCTTCACACTCCAGGACTTACACCAGCATACTGCCCCCAGCCCCTGCCCAGTTCTCAGGCCTTCAGCCTTGGACTGAGAGTTACACCACTGGCTTCTCTGGCTCAGAGTCCTTTGGACTCACACTGAATTACACCACTGGCTCTCCTGGCTCTCCAGATTGCAGAAGGCAGATGGTGGTACTTCTCTGTCTCCATAATCGTGTGAGTCAATTCCCATAATAAATATCACTTCTTATTTATCTATATATATCCTACTGGCTCTATTTCTCTGGAGAACCCTAATGCACAGTCCAACTTGAATTTTTTTTTTTTGGAGACAGAGTCTCACTCTGTTGCCTGGGCTCCGGTGAGTACCGTGGCATCAGCCTAGCTCACAGCAACCTCAAACTCCTGGGCTCAAGCGATCCTTCTGCCTCAGCCTCCCAAATAGCTGGGACTACAGGCATGTGACACCATGCCTGGATAATATTTTTTTTTTTATTTTTAGTTGGCCAATTAATTTCTTTCTATTTTTAGTAGAGATGGGGTCTCGCTCTTGCTCGGGCTGGTTTCGAACTCCTGACCTTGAGCCATTCGCCCGCCTCGGCCTCCCAGAGCGCTAGGATTACAGGCGTGAGCCACCGCGCCCGGCTCCAACTTGGATCTTAAATAGTACGGCAATATTAAGTGATTTATCCAAGGACTCATAGCTATTGGATGAGTCCAGGGCTTTTTGGCTATATCGGATATTTCTTATATGCTGCCTCAGATCATCTCAGTCTTACCTTCTCTCTGAATCTTAGTCACTTGCCCTGCCCAGCCACTTCCTGGAAAACTCAGTTTTTGTGGTCCGTGCAGTTTGGTTGTGAGACCATCTCTCAGGGTCCCTGGTTCCTCTAGACTCTGAAGAGCTTTGAAACAGGCATAGATTTTTAGAAGGACTAGATGATGCTGACCAGAAATGTGAAATATTTAGCTCCTTCTGGAATGAACTGTGACCACTGAAGACAAGAGAGAGGAAGAACCAGGAAAAAATTCCCTCTCTACCCATCCCCCTACTCCTGTAGAAAACTTAAAGGCTTGATGTTTTCTGCATAGCCTACTTTTAGATAAGTGAATAGCTGTGTGTCTTTGAAGCAGCACCACATTGGAAATGCACCATCTTGAATCTGTTTCCCATCCTTTCCTGCTTCACTTTCCCCTTCCCTCACTTTTACCGTCCTGGGTTTGCATTTCTTAATAAAGCATTTGTTCCAACATCTGTTTTTCTAGCTATGCGGATCTTCTTCAACCCCTGAAGTCTCAGTTGGACCAGAGAGATGTATTTATTATATAAAAGAGAAAAGTCCTTTTATTTTATTCACAAAGTGTAGAGATGAAAAGCTAAGAGTTAACTATAACTATGGATAGTTGTCTAAGTTTAGGTATTGTTTTGTAATAACAGTTAAGATTGAGTGAGTAAAATACATATATATTGTAACCGACTAATAATCACTTTCACTTAAATTTTATTCAGTTGGGTAGGTATCAATCTTTATTGATTAAAAATACTGATTAATGTGAGGTGTAAACAATCTATGAGTTATTATATCTTTATTATTCTTTTTACTAACATAAAGTCTCTCTTTATTCCCATTAATGCAATTACCTTGAATCTGATATTGTCTGATATTAATATTGCTATAACAAGTCCTTTTTGTTTCAAAATATTAAGGGGTTACAAATATTTTTGTTACATAGATAGCTTTTCTAATGCTTAAGTCAGGGATATTAGTGTGCCCATCACCCAAATAGGTTCATTTACCTTTTGGGTAGCTTTTTATACCTCCCCTCCCCCCTTTCTTGATTTCCAATGACTTTTACTTCTCTCTGTACCCATCAATTAGTTCCAATTTATTAGAGAATACATGCGGTGTTTGTTTTTCCATTCCTGAGATACTACATTTAGGATAATGGTCTCCAGTTGTATCCACATTGCTGCAAAGGACATTCGTTCATTTGTTTTTATGGCTGAGTAGTACTCCATGGTGTATATATATATATGGACCATATTTTGTTAATCCACTCATGAATGGATGGGCACTTGAGGTTGATTCCACATCGTTGCAATTGTGAATTGTGCTGCAGTACACATTCGAGTGCAGGTGTCTTTTTGATAAAATGACTTTTTTTCCTTTTCCTTTGGGTAGATACCCAGTAGTGGGATTGATGGGTTGAATGGTAAGTCTATTTTTATTCCTTTGAGGAATCTCCATACTTTCTTACGTAGAGGTTGTACTAATTTGTAGTCCCACCAACAGTGTATAGGTGTTCCTTTCTCTCTGCATCCACACCAGCATCTATTGTTTTTTGACTTTTTAATAATAGTCATTGTGACAGGGATAAGGCAATATCTCATTGTGGTTTTAATTTGCATTTCCATAATGATTAGTGATGTTGAGCATTTTTTCATATGATTATTGGCCATTTGTGTATCTTCTTTTGAAAAACTGCTGTTCATGTCTTTTGTCTACTTTTTAATGGGATTGTTCTTTTCTTGCTGATTTGCTTGAGTTCTTTGTAACTTCTGGATATTGACCCTTTATTGGATATATATTTTGCAAGTATTTTCTCCCATTCTGTAAGTTATGTTTGCTCTGTTGATTGTTTCCTTTGCTGTGCAGAACGTTTTTAATTTAATTAAGCCCATTTATTTATATTTGTTGTTTTTGTAATTGCCTTGAGTCTCAGTCATAAATTCTTTGGCTAGGCTGAGGTCTAGAAGAGTTTTTTTCTACATTTTCTTCTAGAATTTTTATGGTTTCGTGCCTTACATTTAAGTCTTTTATCTATCTTGAATTAATTTTTGTAAATTGTGAGAGATAGAATTTTTCTTTTTTTGGTTCTTAGTGGAACACATTTAAAAAAACCTTTTCACTTCTAACCTTTGTGGTTTTGCATACAACTAGTAGCACACAACTGAATTTTGTTCTTTTATTCAATTTGATAATCTTTGTCTTTAATAGCTGAGTTTAATATACTTACATATATAGCATTACTGATTTTCTTAGATGTGTTTATCCCATCTTATTTTGTGATTTTTGTTTATTAATTTCTTTTTTTTTTAAGAGACAAGTTTTCACTCTGTCAGCCATTCTGGAGAGCAGTTGTGCAATCACAGCTCATTGCTGCCTCAAACTCTTGAGCTTGAATGATTCTTCCACCTCAGTCTCCCAAGTAGCTGGAACTACAGGTGTGAGCCACCACACCTGGCTAATTTTTTAAAAAAATTTTTGTAGACATGAAGTCTTGTTATGTTGCACAGGCTGATCTTGAACTCTTGGCCTCAAGTGATCTTCCTGCCTTGGCCTCCTAAATGTTTATTAATTTCTTTCTCTGTTATTCCTCCTCCATCTGTTGCTTTAAAATCAAATTAATTAAATTTTTGTTTTGGTGGTTATTTTTAATTTTAAACTTACTTACTTGACTAATTTTTTTTCTTAACAAACTCTGAAGTTACTCAATATTTCTATCCTCCTCCAAGACTGAAAATAGGTTTTAGTGTACTTTAAACATGTACGGAGCAACTCTTTATCTTCTTTGTTATTGCAGTCTAGATCTTACTTTTACCTTTATCCTCTTAAAACATACAATTAGTTATTATTTTAAAGTGCATTTGATAAATTATTTTTTTATTATTATTTCGTAAGTTCCACAATTCCCTTTATGTTTATTTTTCTTGTTGCCTAACTGCATCTTTTAATATTTCCTTTAGTGAGAGTCTTTTCATGAGAGTGGCAAATTATCTCGATCTTTCTATGTCAGACAATATATTTATTTTGCCCACAATCTGAATGATAGTTTAACTGTATGTAAAAGTCTAGGTTGACAGTTATTTTCTTTCCTCATTTTGAAGCATTAATCCATTGTCTCCTGGTATCTATTGTGGGGTCTTTTGTCAATCTGATTAATTTTCTTTTGTAGATGTTTTGTCTTTTACTTATTACAGTTTTTAAGATTTCTAATTTTACCTTTGCCGTTCTCTAGTTTAACTGTAATATCTTTTAAAAAATTTATTTCAGGCTGGGTGTGGTGGCTCATGCCTATAATCCTAGCACTCTGGGAGGTAGAGGTGGGATTATTGCTTGAGGTCAGGAGTTGGAGACCAGCCTGAGCAAGACAGAGACCCCACCTCTACAAAAACTATAGAAAAATTAGCCAGGTGTGATGGTGCACACCTGTAGTCCCAGCTACTGGGGAGGCTGAGGCAGGAGGATTCCCTGAGCCCAGAAGTTAGAAGTTGCAGTGAGTTATGATGACGCCACTGCACTCTAGCTGAGTGAAAAAGCGAGACTGTTTTGGAAAAAAAAAGAAATTGTTTCACTATTCAGAGTTCACTTCCAATGTGAAGATTTTTTATATTTCTTAAATTCTTGAAATTATCCTCTCTGTGATCTTCTTTTGGAACTGCTATGAGACATATGTTAGAACTTAGTCTATATTTCATGCTTCCTATATTTTATTTTATTTTAAAAAATTTCCTTGTTTCTTATGCTTCATTGTGGGTGAGTTCCTCAATGTGACATTCTGATTTACTGTTTTTCTATTTGATTGTGCTCATCAATAATTTACCCTATTTATAAAGTTTTTAAAAAATTCAATGATCATATTTTTACTGTAAACATTTCTATTCTTTTTTCCATATTTACCCATTATTATTTTTATTTCTGCCTGGTTTTATATCATAAGAGTTTTATAAGTTTATTAGTTTATAGTAGCACGACAACTTAACATATAGACCTTGAAATGTAATGAGTAAATTCCAAGATTTTTTTTCTCATTTGTAACCTAGTCCAGTGTCTTTGGTCCAGGTCAGTGAGCATCTCTCCTTCCCACACTAATTTGGGAACTCAGTGACCTCCTATTTTATGGCTTTCATCTCTTAGAGCCATAGCTGAGTCTTATTTACCATATTTCCATTGAAATATAGATGCAGAAGGGAGAAGAGAGCATGGGGGAGGTACAACCCTATCTACCACTATCCTAAAAGCCTGGCATGAAAGTGGCTCACATCAGTTCTACTCCATCCCATTGACTAGAACTTGCTCACATTGTCTGACCTGAAAAGGAAGCAGAGAAATGTAGTCTAACCAGGGACCCAGCCACATGGAGAGGAAGAGAATGGGTTTATTTTTGACAGCTAGCAGTGTTTACCACGAGTGTAACTATTATTATTATTGTCCCTAAATTGGCATTATTGTTATATATACATTTTGAGCATTCTCTTTTAAGAATTGTAAAAGTCTTTGTGAGAATTTTCTGTAAAATTCCATCTGACGTGAACTTGCATTATAGATTTTTGTGCTATCTTTCTTATCATTTTTTCAGTGTGTTACACATGGGATTGCACGTTCATTTTTGAGGAGGGCATTGTTTTCATTTATGTTTTTTGTTTTGACTTTCTTCCCATGGCTCATCCTCCCTATCCAGTTATTTTTCAGCTGACTTTAATTCAGCCTCTAAGCCTTTCATTCCAAATTCATTTCTATATTTCTATAAGTCATTTGAGATCTTCTGCCTCATGCTAATATTGACAATATTACAGATTAAGTTCTTAATTCAGTCGTGGGTTGCCTTAGTTTCCTCTTTAGAAGACTGTGCCTCAATCTTTTCACATCCCTCAGTCCATAGCTTTGTATTGTTATATGCTCAGCAGGTAGATCATCTGAGTGGTTATTCCACAGTTGCCTTTTAGAAACTTATACGGATGTGTCTGAAGCCAAAGCCCAATGTACTCAACCATTACACTCTCCTTTATAATTACATTAATCTGCATAAAGCAGCTACATATAAATATTAATTAATAATACTAAGAATAAATGGATGACAACACTAGAGAAAGTTTTTTTCCCATTTCTTTTTTATTTGTATAAATTCATGGGTTATTCTTATATTATCCTGGACAGAGCTGCAGCCCATTCTACTCAGTGAAGTATCACAAGAATGGAAAAACAAGCACCACATGTACTCACCATCAAATTGGTATTAACTGATCAACACGTAAGTGCATATATAGTAATAACATTCATTGGGTGTCGGGCAGATGGGAGTGGGAAGGAGGGAATGGGTATATATACACCTAATGGGTGCAGTGCGCACCGTCTGTGGGCTGGATATGCTTGAAGCTCTCACTTGGGTGGGGCAAAGGCAATATACATAACCTAAACATTTGTACACCCGTAATATACTGAAATAAAAAAAAATTTTAAATAAAAATAAATAAATTCATGGGTTATAAGTACAGTTTTGCTACATTAATATATTGCATTATGGTGAGGTCAGGACCTTCAGTGCATACATCACTGAAATAACACACATCATACTCACCAAGCAACCTCCCGTCATCCACCTCCCTATCCCGCCATCCTTCCAAGTCTCCATTGCCCAATGTTCCACATCTGCTTCTATGTGTGCACATTATTTAGCTCCCACTTCTAAGTGAGAACATGCAGTTTTTGTCTTTCTGTTTCTGGCTTGTTTTGCTTAATAATTACCTCCAATTCCATCCATGTTGCTGCAAAATGCACAATTTTATTGTTTTGCACAGCTTAATAGTATTCCATATATATATATACCCCACATTTTCTTTATCCAATCCTCCATTGATGGCCAGTTAGGTTGATTCCATATCTTTGCTATTGTGAATGGTTCTGTGATAAACATATGGGTGCAGGTATCTTTTTTATATATTGATTTCTTTTCCTTTAAGTAGAGACCCAGAAATGGGGTTGCTGGAACATATGGTAGTTCTACAGTTCTATTTTTAGTTCTTTGAGAAATCGCCGTGCTGTTTTCCATAGAGGTTGCACTAAATTGCATTCCCACCAACAGTGTATAAGAGTTCCCCTTTCTTTGCATCCTCACCAACATCTTTTGTTTTTTGCCTTTTTAATAATAGCCATTCTGATTTGTGTAAGATGATATCTCAAATTGTTTTAATTTGCATTTCTCTATTAGTGATGTGAACATTTTTTCAAATCACCTGTTGGCCATTTATTGATATTCTTTTGAAAAATGTCTATTCATGTCCTCAGCCCACTTTTATTTATTTATTTATCTATCTTTATTTTTTTTCACATTTACTCTTTCATTTATTTATTTTTTAAATTTCAGAATATTATGGTGGTACAAACATTTTGGTTACATATAATGCCTTTGTCTTCCTCAAGCTAGAGCTACAAGACTGCCCATCCCCCATACAGTGCACTCTGCATCCATTAGTTGTGAGTTTATCCATCCCCACCACCCTCTTCCCACTGTCCGGCACCTGATGAAATTACTTCAATGTGAGCACCTTAGTGTTGATCAGATTAGTAGCAATTTGATGGAGAGTACATATGGTGCTTGTGTTTCCATTCTTGTGATACTTTACTTCGAAAGATGTCTCAGTCCTTTTTTTTTTTTTTTGAGACAGAGTCTCACTCTGTTGCCCTGACTAGAGTGAGTGCCATGGTGTCAGCCTAGCTCACAGCAACCTCAAACTCCTGGGCTCAAACAATCCTCCTGCCTCAGCCTCCCGAGTAGCTGGGACTACAGGCATGTGCCACCATGCCCGGCTAATATTTTCTATATATTTTTAGTTGGCCAATTAATTTCTTTCTATTTTTAGTAGAGACGGGGTCTCGCTCGTGCTCAGGCTGGCCTTGAACTCCTGACCTTGAGCAATCCGCCCGCCTCAGCCTCCTAGAGTGCTAGGATTACAGGCGTGAGCCACAGCACCCGGCCGATGAATGAAATTATTGTATCTAGTTATTTAAATGTCCTGAGCCCAGAGATGATGCCTTTCAAGTAGACCCGTAAGCCCAGCACCGACTGAGGCAATGATCAGCACCCACCAAGTGGAGAACCAGTAGACCCACCACGGAGAAGACAGCTACGGGGCCAGCGGGACAGGGAAGCCCGTTGAGAATATGGCCAGCGTTAATTAGCTGTAATTCTCACTATGATGCTCAGCAAACATCAGGAGAGCAGACCTTCTCGGGTTGTTTTGTCGTCTGAATGAGATGCTCAAGTTTAGAGCTTCTCTTGGAAATGAGCCCGCGCCACCCTGGCT
>CAUYMX010057981.1:0-44631 GCA_963573855.1 Lepilemur septentrionalis
TTTCACCAAGGATTGTGATTATAACTTTATTGGTGGGTAAAGATGAAAGGTTTGTTTGGGGAAAGATATGAGAATGAAATCCTCATCATCCGTGGAGAGAAGTTCATAAATAATGTTTAAAATTGAAAGCATAAATAAATATGTAGCTGTGTAGGCCTGTCATTAAGAAAAAAAGCCAGGCACATGGCTCATGCCCGTAGTCCCAGCTACTTGGGAGGCTAAAGTGGGAGGATTGCTTGAGCCCAGGAGTTTGAGGCTACAGTGAACTAGGACTGCTCTAGCCTAGGCAGCAGGGTGAGATCCCGTCTAGGAAGGAATGAAAGAAGGAAGGAAGGAAAGGAAGGAAGGAAGGAAGGAAGGAAGGAAGGAAGGAAGGAAGGAAGGAAGGAAGGAAGGAAGGAGGGAAGAAGGGAAGGGAGAGAGAAAATATCAAAAGAAATTGCTAAAACAGTAGACAGTAGACAGTATTTGCCTCAGAGGAGTGGGAGTCAGGATTCAGGAGGAGCAGGGGCCTGCTGTTTTTCATTGTATTTTGAAGTACACTTTAACTATGTGCATACATTACTTTTTAAACTATGTGCATGTATTACTTTAAAAAATAAAAACACTTTAAACATGAAATGCAGTTAATGTAGGGATTGAAACACTATGCATATAATGCCTGACATAACCTTTTCTTGTTTTGGGTTTGTATTTTTTGTTGTGTTTTTCCTCTTTCTTTTGGTACAAGAAGATAAACAAAGGACCTGAAGAAAGATACCAAGAAAAAACTGAAAGGCCAACAATGACTTTCTGAAGGGATGAGAGACAACATTCACCTAAATCACGATTTTGCCTAAAGGCTGCCCAATAGCATGTGGAAAATAGAAGCTGTCCCCAGAGATGTTTCATCTCGTTCATGGCTTGCTGGTAACCTTGTATAAGATCAGTAAATCCACAAACACTTAGCTAGACAGGGAGCACAGTGTAGTTGAAAGGTCACGAACATTGAAATGAATGGATCCGAATTCTAATCCTCTCTTTCCCTTATCACCTTAGTCACCTGAAGCAAATTACTTCAATTTCCTTATAGGTGATGTGAAGGTAATGGTATCTTCCACACTTGACTGATGTGAGATTCAACTAAAACAGCAAACATAAAGAGTCAAACTCAGGGTCTTGCTGAAAGCAGGTGCTAATAAATGTTACTGTCTTCTTGTCCATCTACCCTTCATTGTTTTTGATAATTTGTAGCAAGTGATTAGTTGATTATAAAACCTAAATAAATATCAGTTGATTGACAACGTGCATGCAAATTCCCTCCCCCTTCCTCTCTCTTTCTTTTTCTTTCCCACCCCCTCTATGCAATTGGGTTTAATCCTAAACTTCCAAACACCACACAATTTGAAACAAGTTACAATTAATATATAATAAAGGAAGTCACTACTTCCCTTGACCATCCCTTCTACAAACAGGTGTTTTCTGGAGTATTTTGCCTAATAAACTGCTAAATTGCAACATTTGCCTTCACTGCAAGGCCATGAGATTGAATTGGCTCAGATAAGCAGAAAAATACACAAAATGAGTTAAGGAATGAGACTATAAGGGCAATGGTCTCTTACCTCTCTGCTCTACACAGGTCCACGCAAATACAATGATAATCAATTGATCTTAAGGGAATCCACAAATTCAAAACTATGACAGAATTTTGTCATTTCAAGGGAATATCAAAAAGCCTGCTTAATTCCATTTTTACTGTTTCCTATTCCACATCCTTTTGAATTTTCTAAAATTCTAGTTTTCAAACCTGGACTTCCCTCATTCCCTAAACAGTCTCTCCCACCTAACATTACAAAGGAACAAACTAAGTTAGGGCTACAGTTTCATTTTCATTTGAAACTCAATTAGTCAATTAAAATCAATAAATATGTTTTGGGGATATTTCGAAAGAAATGTGTTCAGCAATGAGGTGAATAAAATGGTAAGGTAAAGACTCTGTCCTCAAAACAATGTTTCAAAGCACAAAGTGACACAAATATCCAAGTAAGTACAATATACAGCAGATCAATTCCTGGGTGACCACTGGGGAAATGATCTACTATACCTTCCAAAAAGACATGACACATAATTAGAAGGATTCCTGAATCTAATATATGCATCAGTCACTTTCAGATATATTATCTCATTCAACTCTCACACCTAACAGTAAGGAGGATAAAAAGTTACAAATTTGGTCTAGAATTCAGATTTTCTGTCTTTGAATTCATTGCAGTAAAGCATGGTTTCAGTAGTTAATGCTCTTCAAGAAACAACAATAAAAACTCCCCTATGAATCCTTTTGTCATTGCTGTGTGGCATCAATTTTCCTAGTTAAAACGATACTTACGAAAATCAGCTCACTTGGTGGTGCAGCTCAGTAGGCGAGCTCCATTATCTCCACAGTTCTGCAGTTCTTGTCATTTTATTTTCTAAACTTTCATTTACAGGGAACAGCAGATTAACATTTTCTGTCCTCAGTGAATCTTCTTCGTATTATGGAGCACACCATGAACCATGATTTCAACGAAACACGCTCTTTCAGGCTTGGCCAAGTCTAAGTAAAAGGATCCTCCACACGCTCATTCTTAATACCTGTCTTGAAAACCATCTGAGAAGTGCAGCTAATTTTGTGTACCGTGTATGTTAAGTGCTTTAAGGCACCTGAATGAATTATATTTAAAAAAAAAAAAACTTTGTCTTACATTTTCCATAAAATTAACTAGCATGAGGCTATGGTTAAGTAACAAGACTTAAAAGGATTCTGTAAAGTTAATGAGTGGCACAGTTAATTATATGAGCATAAAAAATGGGAATCTGTGACAACATACCATATATCACAGACTTAATTTAATTGGGTTTCTCTCATGTGTGGTATTCCTTTCAAAGTCCACATGAAGGGCATGGGACTTTTAACTATTATACTGTAATTTTGCTGCTTTTTTCCTTGTATTCTTACTAGCTTATTCCATTTTTGTTGGTTTTTAAAAGCAGACCTATCGTCAGTTAGAAAGCTAATATTATTTCTTATATATTGACAATGATAATATATAGAATATTCAATTGATCATTAATTCCTAATGCAAGATACAGGTAAAATAAGTACTGTAGATTGAAGGCAAAACTAAATCATAATCCTAAGGAGGGTTTAAATTTATCAATAAGGAATAAAAACATATGGGCAGTGATAAAATAATTTTCAGTGGGCCAAATATCATCAACAGCTATTGTCTCTACTTTGCAGGAAAAGAGCACAAGGAGAAATGAACTTAATTAATAATTATAGTAGAAAGAATTTCAATCAGACACTGTATGGGTCCCCGATACTGAGTTCTTAAAATGGATATCAACAAGATTTTGGCAGAATTTGAAAAAATAGGTTATAATCCCAATACTAGCTCATATTTGAGAGTCTTTCCACTTGCAATATTATATCTTTTGTGATAATCAATGTGGGCTTCTTAGCAATTCTTTCAGAATTGAAAAACCATTTTACAATACAGCTGGATCTTCCTTTCATGCTCTGTGAGCTCTTAAGGATGGTTATTTAAAACAGATACCCTTCAAACCCATTCAGCTTCAGTGCACCAGCTACTGACTAGAAAATGGTGAGACAAGACTTTTCTCCATCTGAAGTTACAGATGCTAGAAGTCTTTCCCTTAAATCAGGGGACGGTCTATCTGAAGCTATTAGCAGATGCATAGTTGAGAATAACCTGTAGGAGCCCAGGAAATGTTACCTTGAGCTGAAGTCTTCAAAATGATCAGATAGGGACCAGATGAGCAGGATCCTAAAACATAACCAGTCAGAAGAGTGAGAGAGGTTGAACACAGGTTGAAAGCTTTTCTGCACAACCTTAAAACTCCCTCGTTATTGCCTGATTATTAAAGAACATCACATGTGTTGCCATTGGGGTATGTACTCACATTTTCAATCTTCTATGGCATTGATGACTAATTGTCCACCAAAAATTTTCCCTCTCTGTTTCAGAGCATGGAGTTGATGATTCTGGAAGGTAGCTGCCCAATTAGAGATACACTTCCTAGCTGACTTGGATTCAAGTGTGTCCCATGTGGCCAGTTCTCACCAAAGGAATGAGAGAAGAGATTGGATCACCTCCATGCTAAAGCTTTTGAGAAGCAGATGCACCTGAGGCAGAGAATTCAGAGGCACCAGAGGTTGGTGGAATCAAAAGATGAAAAGAGGCCAAGTTCCCTGAATGACTGCATGGAGAAAAACTGCGCGCTAATCAGGAATACTCACATTGGACTCTTACAGAATTGAGAAATATAAATTCAGCATTTATTAATTGTAGAAGCTAGAGTAATCCTATAACTCCAAATCCAAAAGTAAAGTAAAAGAAAATTTGTTATATAGAATTTTTAAAAATTCCCAACTGTGGAAATGTCAGATAAAGTGTTACAATCTTAACATACATGGGCTCTTGTAATCATTGAAAAGTTTTAACTATCAAAAGGCATTTCTTAGTCCAAAATATTGAATTAATATTAACAGTTACTTTTTTAGTAAGGAGTGAAAAGTTATTGAAACAAATTGGGGTCCCTTGTCAAAATCAATTATCAAGATAAAGAAAAAATTCAATTTGGCAACTGAGAAACTGAAAGACACTAAAAGCCTAGATGGAGATGAGACAGAGAGAAAGATACATAGGACGATGGCTGTTTTTCTAGACCAGAAGTAGTCAGGCAAGTTATTCCATCTCCATTTCCTTCTTGAAATGATTAATATCTATCTTGTTTATCTGTTAGAATGTCAAGTCCGAAAAAAAGATATGACAGCTCTTTAAAAACTGTCAAGTACTAAGAAAAGTAAATCAATACCATTGCTAATAAATTAGAATAATTAGAACAGGTCTGTATATTGAAGGATAACAAGATTAAATTAATTTCATTTATCTTTCAGATTAGATCTGGAAGTTCAAGGAAATTTATAATTATACATTCTAATATAGGATATAAAAGTCTAGAAAGAAAATGAGAGGTGAAAAGTAAGTAAGTGATATATTTAAGAATTGACTAAATTGACATTTTAATGCAAGGAATACATCTTTGTTAGAGAACAAGAATATTTAGACAATTAGGGTTTTTTATGTTTAGTACAAGGAGTAGGTCTTTCAAAAACACAGTCACTTAATTGTGTATTTTTTGCAATCTACCCAAGTTGCTAAAATAATTATATTTAATATATTTTAAATGGAAAAATTATTTCTCATAATGGAAAATTAATAGATTTGTATTCATTTATAAGCTGAAAAGACCATTTTAATTATGTTTTGATCTGTTTCTAAGAATTTCTATCACAACTGTCACCATAGTTTTTAGATTTTCAGACAAATCTCTTCAAAAATGCAGAAAACTTTTCAGTAAGTGAAAGACTTTTCACTCTGATAAAATTAAAGAGTATGGAATGTGAGAAGAAAGTGAAAAAAAGAAAAGTATTTTTAAAATTTTTGCTTAAATAATTAGCTTGGGAAAATATTTCCAGATATTCCCAAAAAGGTGACAAAGCACCAAAATATATTAGAGAAATGGCTTAGTTATTTATGTTCTTTGAGGCATAATGTAACTCGACGCCACATAAGGAATGCCAAGCACCTAACTTTCTGGACTGATGACTTTAATTGTTTATTTGAGGGATTCACATCAAGTTACTGGTTTCAATAACTGAGTTATATTTTATACTTTTAAATGTTTGGTCCCTAATTATTCAGCAAGAGACACACTTTTGCAATAAAAGGTTAAAAACATGTGTATAATTTCAAGTTAGTTTTATAATATTTTAAAAACCTATTTGCAAGAGTTACATCTAAAGGAAAATGATTTTAAAAAATTTAAAAACAAAGATGAGAAAAAGTTTAGAGGTAAATTAAAATAAAAAGTAATCAGGGATAAAGTCACAAAAATAAAGTTACATGAGTTAAGAAACAGTTATTTAACAGTATTATACTGCCATTAAAACCAAATTTTCTCTTAGTATTTTATTATATTAACAATCTTATAATACAATATTAAGCATATAAAACACCAAATAGTATGCATAGTATAAGAATAATTAAGCTATGCAATATATATTACATTAAAATAATGTATTGAATATACACGTAGTAAAGTTATATTGTGTATAATACATATATTATAACATATACTTTAAGAAAAAAACACTGTGAGAGACGCAGCAAAATACGGGTAATTGAGAATGATTTCCTTGAGTGATTTGTTCTAAGTGATTTTTTAAAGATGTCCATAGCCATATTTTCATACTTACAAACGTATTATTTTTTAAACCAGATCAAACATTTAAAAATATAAAACATAAATTAGCTATTGAAACCAATAATTTTATGTAATATAAAAGACATGAGATTGGAAGAGGAAAGTAAGGCAAAGGTAACTTATAAAATTAAGCTTTTCTTCTGTTTCTTTAAAATGGGAATCCATTGGTGTCATTGCTCAGAACATAGAAACACAGAAAACGATGATACTTTTGCAAACATAAAGTAGAATACATGAATTTCCTTTTTCTAACAACTTTGAGGTTGTTCTAAGATTCAGCTCTTGAAAATAAAAATGTTTAACATGGGATTAACATTCTGTGTGTATGCCCCTGTGTGTGTCTGTGTGTGTGTACTTACCTTGCTGCTGAACACCTACAATTTGTTAATGTCCAATTACATCACCAGCACTGGCCTTGGGAACAAAAGGGTAAAGACAAGTGTAATCTATCAACCCGTTAATTTGCTAACATTCCTTAAGGAGGACTAATAACCCTTAATATTCATTTGCTCAATAAATAAGCCATTTTATATGAATGGAAGGTCAACACAGCCAGAGACTATTTTCATCCTGTTCTGTCAGATTTTAATAGCTGCTGGAGCTCAGTTGCTATAAATCACACACAAAATACCCACCCATATTTTTAAGCATGGACTTTATAAATAAAGGAAACCATTAAACATGATATGTATGTGTCAACATCTGTCTTCCTTAGCCTGAATCAATCATTGTGGTGTGGCACTTGAAAGCCTAAATTCTGGGGCAATGCTGACCATATTGACAGCATAATAGGTTCAGAACCACCATCACAAGGAGTCATAAGTAACAGTTATTCCCTAAATGGAATGAGAGGGGCTAGCTCTCAGAATCAGTGTGCCTACCAACTGTTGTCCCTGTTGTGTTTGTCCAATCTTCGTATCTTACCTTTGTTCTTGTTTCCTGATCTATAGTCAAGTTTGCATCCCTGGAGTCCCGATGCAAATGTCTAGGACTTTGATATCTTTATATTGAAGGCTATTTCCGCCATCTG
The DNA here is from genome assembly GCA_963573855.1 of Lepilemur septentrionalis. Taxonomy (NCBI): domain Eukaryota; kingdom Metazoa; phylum Chordata; class Mammalia; order Primates; family Lepilemuridae; genus Lepilemur; species Lepilemur septentrionalis. Next base: position 7,340 of record CAUYMX010057981.1, read on the forward strand.
AAATCCACGAAGTACAAATCATCAAGCCCAATAACTATAAAGCCTTGTCTGAATATGGCTGCTACCTGGATGTTAGAGAGTTTAGGAGTGCAGGTTCTGGAGTCAAACTACCAATATCTAGTCCTATCCCAACTGCTTACAGATTGAGTGAAGAGAAATGGGTCACTTAACTTCTCTAAACCTGTATCTACATCTGAGAAAATATCTCTAAGAGGGTTATTTTGAGAATTAAGTGAGATTCCGCAAAAGGAGCCTTGCATATGGTCAGCACTTGGTAAAGGGATCTAGGAGCAGTATATCTGAGGATAGTGAAGAATGTGAGTCCTTCAAGAGAATGAAGAATGACGAGAGAGCACAGTCTCTGTCTAAGAAGGAGGCCTCAGAGTAGATGGCTGGGTAGAAATAATTCGGTATAGGAGTACAATTCAAGAACTAAACTTCTGTGATGATGATTCAAGGTTAAATCTTGATCATGTAAAAATCTAGAAGTCAAGTAAGAATAATAAAAATTAGTAATAAAAAGTCTCTCACCGAAGAAAAGCCCAGGACCTGATGGCTTCACTACTATTAATAAATTCTACCAAACAGTTAATGAAGAACTAATATGAATTATTCTCAAATTCTTCCCAAAAACCTGGAAAGGAAAGAATATTTCCAAGCTCATTTCACAAGGCCAGCATTACCCTGACATCAAAGTCAAATAAAGAAAACACAAAGAAAGAAAACTGCAGACTAATATCCCCAATGAACACAGGAGCAAACATCCTCAGGAAAATACTAGCAAACTGAATTCAACAGCCCATTAAGGAGATTATTCATCATGATCCAGTGGGGATTCACCCAAGGGATGCAAAGATAGTACATATGTGAATCAATAAATGTAATGCATCACACTGAGAGAATGAAGGACAAAAACCATATGATCATTTCAATATATGAAGAAAAATAATTTGACAAAATGTAATGTTATTTCATGATTAAAATAAACGAATTAGGTATAGAAGGAATGGATTACAGAATTACACACAATCTTTCAGCACAACAAGATCATGTGATCCAACTTTCCTTTGCAACCTTTATCCCGACATAGTCATACATGTATTAATAGTTAGTGCTCCAACGAAACACACTCTGGAACACACCGTGAATTTTCCTACCTCCAAACTTTTGCTCTTATAATTTCTTTTTCCCAGAAATTCCTCCCTCTTCACAAACCTGCTGCAACTGTTTCCTTCAAGGTCTGTCTCAAATTCAATTTCACTGTAGGATGCTGCAGCACCAACTGAGTAGAATGTGTGCATCCAGAAATCAAGGAAAGAAAGTAGAAGTGGTCTCTCTTACTGTCATTGCTAGTGACACTTGGGAAACTTGTACCTATCGTCCTCATAACTTCAGGCTCTGTAGGGTTAGAGGTCTCGGTTCCTAGATGGTAACACTTCCACCAGGGGAACGCAGTGATTTACAGACTGTAAAATTTACCCATTTTAGCGTACAATTCTAGGAGTTTTGTCAAGTGCATACAGTCAACTAAACACCACCAAATCAAGATTGAGAACAATTCCATCACCCCAAAATATTGCCTCATGCTCCTTTGTGGTCAACTTCTCCATCCTCAATGCCTAGCAACCAATGATTTGTTTCTGTTTTTATAGTTTTGTCTTTTCCAGGATGGAATTGTAAAGCATGTAATTTTTTCAGTCTGTCTTCTTTCACTTAGCATAATGTATGTTGTTAAATGTATCAGTAGTGCATGTTTTTTAGTGCTGAGTAGTATTCCATTATATGAATGTTCCATATTTTTTTTTTTTACCAATTAGCCAGCTAAAGAACATTTATATAATTTACATTTTGGGGACTATTATGAATAAAGGTGCTATAAACATTCACATACAGATTTCTGTGTACTATGTGGAACGTAAGTCTTCATTTCTCTTGAGCAAATACCTAGGAGATGGATTGCTAGGTCATACGGCAAGTGAATGTTTACCTTTATAAGAAACTTCCAAATTGTTTTTGACAGTGGCTGTTTGTTTCATTTTGCATTCCTACCAGCAGTGTTTGAGACTTCCAGCTGTTCTGGAACCTTGCCAGTTCTTTGAATGGTTTTTTTTTTTTTACCCCCCTTCATATTTAGTAGTATCTCATTGCAGTTTTCATTTGCTTTCCCCTAATGACTAATGATGTTGGGTTTCTATTTATTTTCCATCTGTATACTTCCTTTAGCAAAGTGTCACTTTAAATATTTTACTTTATATTCGGTCATTTTGTTTTCTTATTGAGCTTTGGAAGTTCTTTATATGTTGCAGAATCAAGCTCTGTATCAGATATGTGTTTTGCATATTTTTATTCCCATCTGTGGCCTGTCTTTTTATTCTTTAACAATGCCTTTCAAAGAGCAGAAGATTCCAAATTTGATACTCTAATTTAAAATTGTTTTTGAGACAAGATTCTCACTCTGTTGCCCCAGTTAGTGTGCAGTGGTGTCATCAACCTCAAACTTCTGGGCTCAAGCAATCCTCCTGCCTCAGCCTCCCAAGTAGCTGGGACCACAGTTGCATGCCACCACACCTGGCTAATTTTTTCTTTTTCTTTTTCTTTCCTTTTTTTTTTTTTTCAGTAGAGATGAGGTCTCACTCTTGCTCAGGACATAGAAATAGGGGCTCAGATACCTTAGGGATTTGGATCAGTCTGCCAGGTAAGCCCCTAGACCAGCAGAGATTCCAGCCAAGGGCGAGTGTAACCTAGAATGAGCAGAAGATGAAGGAGACCATGAGTATCAGTTGCAGCCTCAAGTTCTCCTCCAGGGCCAGGACTCAAGTTGGTCAAAGTAACTTTCCTCTTTTATGTTTCCTCAGGAAAAGAGACCAACCATAATCTAGAAGGAACTGTTGCCAGATGACGTGAGTTACTATATAAAGCAAGTGAATCTGGGTGACCCATGATATAGCACCTAGATAACGCTGTCAGGCCCAAGGCACTCACTGCCCCAGCTGCCAGGAGTCTTGGCTACTAACAGCTTGTATAATAGATGAGTCTCTCTCTGGGCACAGCCCAGATGGCAGATGGGAGCTTCCTCTTTCAAGTTCATACTTCTACCCAAGAAAAGTATGTATTCAACAGCTGAGCCCTGCTCCCTTCTCTGATTTTGGGACCAGTCTGTTGGGCAAGTCACCCCAGGGGCACTCCAAGGCTCTCCCCATGGTATTTTCTGAGGCCTCTATTGCAATTACATTTCAGTTCAACTTCTCTCTCTGCCCACCTGCTTCTCCCAATTTCATACAGGGTTATTTCCAAAGGGTACTTTCCAATAAACCTTCTGAATGTGAACCTGTTCAGAATCTGTTTCCTGGGTAGTCTGTCCAAATTTGCACCTGCATGCATCCCATCTCTAGATTTCCTCTCTGATTAACTCTGAGGTGCCGTCTAGGCCTATGTAGTCTTAAACCTTCCTCAGCTGTTCACAATGTACAATCCTAACCAAGAACCACCAGTGTATCGATTAAGTCTTGGTAGTAACTTTAAAAATACATATATGCCTTTTAAGGGTGTAGAGTATATGTGAAAACAGTCTTGTCATGTTGAAACCAATTAATGGTGACAATATGAATTTTTATCTTTTCAGAAGAAATATAAATATGAATTCAGACATTACGACATTATTTATTAGAATACTATGGTGATGAGCTGCTGAATTATATCCATTAGATTTAATAACTGGCTACTAGAAATACAATAAGAAGTCAATCCAAAGAGATCACCCATAGTTGACTTCTAGTCCTGCAACATTCCTGGTTTCTACCAGTTAATAAAACAAATCTCATTTTGCTAAAATAAACATTCATCTCACAGACTCTGATAATGTTCAAAGTAGTAACAAATAGTTAAGCTCCTTTTGGGAGGAGATTTATTAGATGGATTTATACTCTGTAAGCCAGCATGTGTTTCCCATTAGACAAATGACGATAAGTGATCTTGGGCAAATCACCTTATGTCTCTTGGCCTCATTCCCTCATGATTCTGAACTAGGTATCCCTTAAGTTTTTTCTGGCTCTAAAACATTATGATTCAATGATGCATTGCTCCAAAACAGAAGACTAATTATACGAGAGATCTGACACTTAATGTAAGATATAGAAAGGGTTAGAGAATGAAAAATTGTATGTATCACATATCCATCCACATGAGACAAATTTTTAATCTGAATTCTGAACTGGAAGGAATGTTGAAAGACTGTCTTCAAATAGCTTCTTTTTAAACATGAATAAATGATCTGAAGTTACACCAATCCTGGAGCATTTAGCAAGTTGAATATCTCCTCTACTCAAACATTTGTTATTTCCTTTAGCTGTGCAATGAAGAATTAATTGTATAAAAATTCCTTGAGTCATCGTCCCAAGAGACATTAATTTATCTTCTCCAATCCTTAAAAATTCCTTTCAATAGTTAAGACTGGGGAAATTGCCCTATTGTTCTAAGAAAAAAGGAAAAGAAAGTTCAAGGAAGAAGTCACTTCCTTACTAATAAAAACAGATTTCCTTTCATCTACTTCAACTTATTTTTGACTCTCAAGATACTGCTGATTCAATGAGTTATCCAGACCCTTAGACCAGAGGTGTCTCAGAAAGAAGCCATTGCAATTCACAGAAACTAAAGGGAAGTTTTATATACTGTTTATATTAATATATTATACCTCTGCAAACGATTTCTTTGGAGGAGAGGCTCTTGCTACTTTAGCAAGTCAGGAAAACATCTATGTAGAACCCAAGGGCTTGACAAGATACTTTGCACATTTTCTTTGAAGCAGGAATCCTAATGAGATTAGCACAGTTCCCCTCAAAGTTTCTTGGAAACTGTGGGGCTATTTTTGGTCCTCTGGTAAAGTATATACCTATTGCTAGACACATTATTTTGTGACAGCTTACTTTTCTTTTAAATCTTCCATTTAGGGCATTTGATAGACTTTTTTCTAAATTACGTGTGTAGGTAGGTTGTATTACTTCTAAATCTTATTTTACAGTAATAGAGCAGGACTTCCAAAATAGTTTTTATATTCATAGAAAGGTTGAGAAGCACTAATTAAAATAAATATTAGAGGGGTGATGTTGTTGGCATGTGTTTAACCATAGGCAGTCCCTTATGCAGTGCCATCAACACCTCAAACTCATACAGAGGTTTGAGATCTAGAAGATGAAGAGTTGGCAAGCCCTTATCTAGAGAAAGCACTGCTCTATGAGAGAACTCTTCAGGTTATCAATGTAGGAGTCAATGCTTACCCAGGAAATACTAGTGATCACCTCATTGTACCAAGAGAGTATTCTCCTTCAGTCAGTCAAGTGGTCATAACAGAGCTGCACACCCTTCAGCAGTACTCCCTGTGTCCCTACATTTTAAATTTTAAAATGGCATTTTAACATAAAATATTAAAACTTCACATATTTCTATTAATTTGATTTCCTCCCTTTGTGCCAGGAACCTCAGCCAAGAAATCAACAGGAAAGTAAATCCAAATATTTCTTAGCTACACTGCATTCCAAAATTATCTACTCCATGCCAAAGCCTGTTGCCCATTCTTACCTATCACCTTCCCCAAGGGAAGCATTCCAACAAACAGGATCATTTGTTTTACATTTGCTTCCAAATTAAAAAATCATTTACTTCCCCCCATAAAATATCTATTGCAAAACAACACAAATCTTTATTTATAGCTGACTATTCATCTCTAAATAACCATGAAAAATAAAAAGATGGAACATTCTAGAATCAAAGGCTCCTACTTGACATTAAATCATTCCCAGCAAGTGCATAACTTAAGCCTCTTTATTTAACAAGTTACATGCATGGTATTTAGGAACTGAAGTCACTTTAAAAAAAAAAACACCTTTTGTACTAATTATTTTTACTAGAGATGTTTCAGTTGCATCAATTGCAACTCTGGAATTGGGCTACCAATACGAGAAATATCCTCTTGACCAACTGTCTTCCTATTTCCATTTCCCAGGCATCTTATTTGGGTTTAGGCTTAGGTTCTTGGAACTCCATGACAAGCTGGAGCTGATGGAGGTGGCCATGGTTCTTTTCTTTCATTCATGGTTCCCTTTAGTACTCCAGTAGCTGCCATTAGTAGACGGGCTTTGACATACACCCACAACACTAAGGTGAGCTAGACACTCTTCCCAGCCATTCATGAGAGTAAGAAAATCCAAGTATCATTTCCTCTTTAGTAAATTCTCTTGAAGAAGCCCCTTCTCAGGAGCCCAGGGGAATAATGCTGCCTCGCCCCAAGACTATACATTTATAGGAAAAGGCTGCTGGGCTGGCTTAGTTTTCATTCAAGTCCATATACCATGTGTGTAATTATACTGTTATGTCAGGTTGCATGCATAAAATTCCACTTTCCTGTAGTTTTACTCAGTATATATTCTTATTGACTGTAATTATATGCCTCTTTAAATAGTCCAAAACACACACATTTATGCTTACATCCTTTTTGGAAACTCTGCACAGTCTTGTAATGAGTCATGAATCTGAAGTCAATGTCCTTTCCTAGCACAGACATTATATGCCTATTATCATGTAAAGAAGAAAACTATCCCGTTCAGAGCAAGCGAGCCCACTTAACCTGAGGATGCCAAGATCTAGGGTCTTAACAAACAGGGAAAAGCCTGCTGAACCAAACCAATCTTCACAAAATTCTAAATACAATTCAATAGTGAGGTAAAAGGCATTTCAAGCAGTCACAACAGGTTCTCCTCCTTTGCTGTGGATGCTAATTAATTAGCTGCCCTTGACTACCGGGTAAAGCTGAAGGAAAAAAGAGATTAAATAGGCAGGAAAGGTCAGGTGTTTAAAGCTTAAAATGAAAGAATGAATTTAAAAGTAGCATTCATTTTGACATTAAAGTAAATATCTGGATAATAGAAGATCAAGGAAAAAAGAGAGAGGGTGAGAAAGGAAGGAGGGAGGGACCAAGGAAGGAAGAGAGGAGAGAAGGTTGATAGGAAGAGAGAGAGAGCAGAAGGGAAGAAAGAAAGAAGACAAAAAAAGAAAGAAAGGTAAAAAGAAAAGCTTTTCAAGAAGGTGAATGTCTGAAAATGCCAAAGAAATGAAGATTGTTAATGATAAGAGAGAGAGGAAGAGAAAAAAAAACAATAATGGGAAGATTGATAGAAGAAAATAAACACAGGTGATTTATTCTAATGTTCTAATAATCTGCCTGAAATTTCTTAAAATTCAACATAACAAATTGTATCATTTGGCATTTTAATGCTCCAAAGTGCATTCAGTCTTAATAAATACGCCTGGCAGATATTACTGTCTATGCTTAACAATATTTCAGCATGTATACTTATCTTAAATCCATACAGAAACAACTCAAAAGTTCAATTTTAGAGCACTATTTTTCTGTTCAATGTGCAATTTAATCTTAACGTACACTTTTGGGATGTTTTGCATCTTTCATTGTTCTAGTACTCCGTGAGCATTAGCTTTATCCTTGAAGCAATATCTGTAGTAAAATTATTTCATCTGCTTCTGACATTTGAAAATAAATGTTCTAATGATGTGGAAAACGATTTTACAAGACGTTAATTTATTCTATCAATTTCCACAATTTCTCTAGTTTTTTGGCATTCCTCCCTTCCATCAAGAGAATATTTAATGCAATTACTTGGCAAGAATCTCTCTTTCTCTCTCTGTCTTTCTCTCTCTCCACTTCCTCCCACACTACAGCTATAAAACAATACCTATTCAAGTTAACCTCGAACAAGGAGTGCAAAAAAAATGACATCTTAAAAAATCTGAAGTGTGTTATCATATTCTTTTTTTGAAGATTCTAATATAAATAAAAAATAAACTCTGGAAAAAAATCAATATTTCTACAATATATTACAAATACAATAACGATCCTTAAAAGTAATTAAATTATATCACTGGTAAAGTAATTATCATATTGGGTTTTTCATTAAAATAGCATCACTAATTCACCCAGAACATTTCCTACCTAAAATAGTTCACTCTCATGCAAAGACACAATTGCGATGACTTGCGCAGCAAGCCTCACAAGAACAACTTAGGCAACAAGATAATTACTACCCTGAGATCTTCAGGCACATCACTTATACGAATGATAACTTCACCTAGGATTCAGGGATAGATGAAAAGTAAACTATGCAATAATTTACATGACAAAATCAGTAATTTATTTTATTAAATATAAGATAAAGCTATACTAATCAAGATAAAAGACTTTAAGAAAATGAACAATAATTTTACATGATGTGAGAAGGTCATATCAGTAGAGTTGATTCAGGACTTTTAACTATCTTGATGTACAATTGTATAAAAATATTTCCATGTACGCTATCACAAGCTGATTCAGACTAAACAACCATCTAGGCTTATCATGGACTAACTATTTTGATATGTAGGCAAAAAACAAAATATGAGAGATGAAATAAATTCTTAACATATAAAATATTATATCAATGCATAGTAATATGCTGTTTTCATGCAATGCATGAAATATGAGGAAGTATAAGCTGATAAATTTATGTTATGGCAATTTTTAGTTGGAGAGGAAATAATCAGACTTACCACATAAAAAACAGCCTTATAATTTTGTGTATAGTTTAAACATTTAATATTTGTTTGGAAACAAAATTTATTGCCTTTCTTCTGTATGAAGTCTACTTTCATAAGCACCGTTTTCTTGTATATATTTAACCATTACAATATTGATTTTTTTTCTCCCAGCAGCACCCAGTATTATGTCGTGCACAGAAATGGCAATAATAAATGTTTGTTGGATGAATTAAATTATATGCATAGACATCTTTGTCAAGGAAATATTAATAAAATACTTTTTGGAGCTGTTATGAAAGTATTCATATAATACTTTATGAATCTCACCCAGGTTCATAATCAGTAAAAAGAGGTTAAGCTCCAGCTGTTCCCCATTCCAAGGTAAAAGTTTCAAGATAAACTCAGGTTCATCAATATTGAGTCAATAATTCATTACTCAATATGTCTAACTTCCTCAGGGATAAAAAGTGTGATTATTAATATTTTTCTGTTTGTCTTCACATTTTTCTTAAAATTATTCTGAAGCTGATTTAAGATTTTAATTTTTTTATTTTATACTTTTACCATCATTAAAAAGATATTGCAAAGGTCTGTAATGGAAACAGTACCAAAAAAATTAAGAGCGAATTTGTGAATTATGCATGAAAATAATTTTTCTATAAGATTAAATATGGTGCATTCGAAGGTCAGGATATCTTGAAGCTCAGTACAGCACAATCTAAATGGATAACTTCTTAACTAATTTGTCAGTCCTGCTCTTTATCTGATTTAATAAAATATAAGTAACTTCTATGAAAACAGCTATAGCTCACTCACTGGTAATCCGTGGCTTCCATGTCAGGGCATTGACCATGACCAATAGTCACGGTACCGTGGCCCTAACAATATAATCTTTAGAGTAGTCATGCCGATGTTTCCCTCCAGTTTTAAGAATTCCAGAAGTGCCCCTACTTATGCACAGAAAAGAGGGATTCTTTAGAGAGAAGTTACATTCTGTTGTATAAAGCAAAATGTGTGCGGGAATGAAAATATCTGATCCCAGGGATTTGCTGTATGCATCCCCCGTCTGCCTATGGGGAAGGGTAGGGCAGGGTGTGGACGGGTCAGTTTCACTGTAGTATGCTTTGAAGTGCAAGGATGGGGTGAGGATCCTCCAAGTCTCTACTTTAAAATGCTGTTATTTGTTTCTGTACACATCTATCTACTTTGGTATATTTTGTTTGATATTGAAACCTGGAGCCACATCTGTGAAGAAGAATACCAGATGCTGATTGGTATTTAAACATATTGGATGATGATGATGATTTGAGCAGCACATCTATTTGTGATTGCTGAGAATAATTTGGTTACTTCCTATATTTTTATCACCACCTCATTCTTATATTGTGCTTCATGTCATGAATATGAGAATTTTAAGCTCATTAGAAGTCTTTTAGCAGATGAGATTGGCACAGGTAGTTAGTAAGAAAATTGAAAAAAAAAACAGTTAAAGGGAAGAATAAAAATGACATCCGCAGCTTTAAACAGTTTATTTTAACTTAAAATATAAACATGCATACATAGTTGCCTATCTTCTAAGGTTGAAAAAAGACCTTTTCTTTGAGTACAGCTTATCTGATTGGTGGATCACCTGTCTTTCTTAAATAAAAGGCAACTATAATGCATCATTTCAGGTTGGGTGTCTCCAAAGTGAAGTCTTCAATAAAAGGTTAACTAAGCAGGGTTAAGGTGCTCAAACCCTGCAAAAGCCAAAGAAAGAATGGGTTCTTAATCAATCCTGGGAGATAGCCTATAAGCCATTGGAACATTCTGGCTGATAAGACTGTCTTCGGATACCTTGGGCAATACCAAGTAGTTTATGTTAACAATATTATGTGGTGAATGCCTGTATTATTTACTGTATCACTTTGACCATGGGAGAGGTACCCTCCCCCATGCTACATATCTAACCCCCAATGAAATCCCTCGACACCAAGGTTCAAATGAGGTTCCCCAGTTTGCAATATTTCATGTGTGTCACAAATCATTGCTAGAACTAAGTGCCATACAACTCCACTATGAAAGCTTCCACTGAAGCTCACGGCTGCTCTCTCCTGGGCTCTGCCTGTAATGGTTAATTTTATCTGTCAACTGGGCTGGCCTAGACTAAGCAATGTCCAGATAGGTGGTAAAACATTATTTTTGGGTGGTCTGTAATGGTGTTTCCTGAAGGGATTAGCATTTGAATCAGTAGACTGAGTAAAGAAGAGCATCTTCACCAAGGCAAGTGATCATCACTGAATGCTGAGGTCCGGAACAGAACAAAAAGGAGGAGGAAGGGTGAATTTACTCTTGCTGTTTGAGCTGCGACATCCATCTTCTCTTGCCCTTAGACATCAGCATTCCTAGTTCCCAGACCTTCAGACTGAGTTATATCACTGGCTTTCCTGATTCCCTAGCTTGCAGACAGCAAATAATGGGTCTTCTCAGCATCCATAATCACATAAGCCAATTCCTATAATAAATTTCTCAATAGATAGAGAGAGAGAGAGACAGATCTATATCTCCTATTGGTTCTGTTTCTCTGGAAAACCCTAATACACTGTTTCATCCACCTTTTATCTTTGCTGATTTTCATCTGCATTTTTAAAATGTTGTAAACTGTAACTATAACAGCTTTTCCGAGTTCTGCAAATCCTTATAGGGAATAATCACTTGGGACTTCCAACACAAAAATGAAAATTTGAAAATATTTATAAAATAATCTGATATAGTATAAATCTAGATTTTTATAATTCTTCCTTTATCTATTAATGTTGTCTTGCCCACACCAATTTTGGCAGCTTTTATTAACTCTTTCCAAGTGATTCAAATTAATTTGAATAAATTTTATTAATTTAGAATAAGGTCAATTCTCTCCTTTTGCATCCCTATTTTATCAATTTTCAAAATATCTTCATTTGTTTACTTAGTGATTGTAACAACCAATATCTGAACAAAAGAGTATAATCCCTTGAAAAACAAAGTTTTTTTCTCTATTGTATGGAAGCAGAAAATATTCCCTCAGAGTACTGGTGTGTGAGGTTAACAATATCATTTTTTCAGGGACTCTTACCACAGGATTTTGAGGGAAAGACAAGGAATTGATATCAGGAATTTCATCCTCAAAAAGAAGAGTGTTCTGTTTCAGGAATTTTATATTACAAAAAATACTTAATAGAAAATACTATAAGATATCAACCAGTAAGTATGAAAGGCAGCCTAAAACAAGAATATTTTAGTTTTTGAAAAATAAGGAGAGTATGTTGTACAAAAAATGCATTGCAATGATTATGTATTATGCATATACACATGTACATGTACATGGGGAATGAAAAGCCTCAGAAGAATTTCTCTCTTAAGATTTGGGATAGATAATTTTCTAGATAAGTGAAGGTTAAGCAAAAGCTTTTCTTATTCATTTTTTGCTTCTTTGCCATAATGTTCTTAAACTCCTTAGTCATCTTTAATAGAGTTCATGCATATTAGATATACAACCTCTTATAATTAAATGCTAAAGCCCGGGAAGAAAAGGACACCTTTTCTCAGCGTGTTTTGTATTTCTGTTGCAGAAGAGGAGCTATACCAGTTATTTTAGAAAAATTTCTGTAAGGTCCTAAGAGCCCAAAACAGAACTTCTTGGTGACAGTGGAATAAACACAGTACCAGAGAGAGTGAAAAGAGTTTCCCCGTCACGGAGTCTTTAGGAGGTCACTGGTGCACAGAGTGAACATGGTGATTTAAGAGAACACGAGACATACCTCCATGTAGAGAAGACAAAGTACAGGGTACTGGGCTATGGTAGCTTCCAAGGGGCATCAGAGAAACATGCTGTAGAAGATAAAAATGCTATTATATCCACCACTTGGAAACTAACACGACTATTTAATAGGTTCATATGGAAGAACTCCATGACTACCAACTTTTGAGAATGAAGCCAGACAAACACCTTCTTGTCAAGTTATGTGACCCCGTGTTTTACTCTCTAGGTGGGGAAGACCTGAAGGTATATGAATCATACATGTAAACAAACCAATAAATCTTAATGCAATCTGTTAAATATTGTAACAGGTATAAATATAGGTGATTTGAAAAAAAAAAAAAAAAAAGTACCAAAACCATTCTGTGCTGGGCAAACAGAGAGAAATTTGGGAGAACTTCACAGAGAAACTGGTATTTGGGTTGAGTCAGGAAAAGAGAGTTTACATTTATCAGCAACAGGATTGAGAAACATTTGAGGAAAACACACAAAGGCAACAAAGAACATGGTGTGTTCCAGCACTAGCCATTATTTGGGAAAGCTAAAGCACAGTGTATAAATGGAGATGACGTTTACAAAAAATAAGTCTGGAAACTATAACTTGGATTTGTTCATTGTAAACCCCTTCAATTTATATACATAATAAAACTTTGTTCGGGATGTTTGCGGTCATGATTGCAAGTCGGAGAGTTGCTGCCAGCCAACAAGGTGCCAGGAGATAGGTTTGCCAAGATTTTTGGTGGGTTTTATGAAACAAGACAAAATGAGACAGTCTTAGATTACAACCTGAGCCTTGCTTAATGGCTCTCCCAAAAGGGAGTGGAAGGATATGATCTTTTTGTGGGGACCCATGCATGATAACAAGGTCAAAAAGGGTCATATAACTTGTCCAAAAGCTCATGATTAATTGTTTGCAGAGCAATGAGTATGACAATATTCTCAGACTGGAGATCGGTCTAAGTTAAGGATATGAATGAAGTCTTCTATAAAATTTTCTCTTATTTCCAACACCCTCCCTTACTGAAGCGAAAGAACTCCACTACTAGTAATTCCCAAATAGCTTGACAGCCATAAAACTAAGAAAGGCCTGAGTATTAAGAGAGTAAGGTAATTTAATAATTTAAAAATAAAAATTCAATAATTTAATTATGACATAGTACATGCCATTAACATTTAATTGGATTTTTCCTGAGTATTCAGGGATATTATTTTTGAAAAGGTATCTTTGATAGTTAGCCACAGCCATTTCAGATTTTAAATGAAGAGCCAAAATATATTTAATGAAATATGCTTTGGTCACATCATTCCTGTATAAGAAAAAAGGTACTTCCACATTACTAATTACTTGGCAAACTTATAATTGGACTAAATTGGCACAAGACTACAAAAAAATCAGCCCGAGTGATAATCCAAGCCTCAAAAGGTCAGTTTGAACACTGCATGCTGGTTATATATTAATAAAAGGGAATAAATCAAAGAACATATGTGTGTCTTTGAACATTTCTAAAATTTAATATATTTTAAACTGCTGCCAAAAAGTGGATATTTATTTTCTCTGACATTATTTTCTGATTCAGACTTAAGTATGTCTTCAATAATTCTGAAAGGCATAACAGTCGGTGATATATCAAAGGAGTGCTGCAGCTTCAGATACGCTGCTTCCCAATTTTACAAGCCATAGCAATATTACTTAATAAGCAGAAGCTGACTTCTGCCAACACAGTCCCATACTTGCCCGAGACAGCCAAATATATAGTACTTTACAAGAAGAACATTTGAATATTTACCATTTTATAGATCCTCTCTGACTACAGAGAAGAGGAAAAAAAGTCAATTGCGCTTTAGAATAATCCTTCATTGGGGAGACGTTTTTAGCGAGTAATATTTCAAAGACTATTCAATGGTGAAAAAAGTGTTTTATAAACAATAAATATGTTAGTGACTTCCATGGTGCAAGGTTTGCAGTATGGTTTTTGACATGATCTACTTTCAATCTGCCGAAATTCCATTACCTGTAATCATTTCCAAAAATACGAATGGTCAAGAATTTTTTTTACCAACCTAAAGTTATTTTTATTTTTTCTTTGACATTCTCCAGATAAAGTCATCTTTAAATTTCCAAACCAATTATACTTAGTCTCAAATCAAATAGGTTCCCCTATTTTCCATCGTATTTTAAATGTACCAAGACAACTGACTTAAATAGGTAAGTCTATAAAATTATCCATAGCTATATAATAAATATCAAAAGATTGACTAAATAGAATATATGTGCTTTAAATAAATATTTTATTTGGTGGCTGGGCATGGTGGCACATGCCTGTAATCCCAGCTACTCTAGAAGTTGAGGCAGGAGGATCGCTTGAGCCCACGAGTTTGAGGTTGCAGTGAGCTGTGATTGGCACCACTGCGCTATAGCCTGGGTGACAGTGCAAGACTCTGTCTCTAAAAATAAAAAACATGTATGATTTTGAAAACTAGATTTTTGATGTTTACAACAAACTACAAAGCTCACAAAGTCCAGAAGGCTTGTTTGCAGTATTGGATACACCTGAGCTCTAGGCTATCACCCAGATTTTCCATATTCTAGAACCAAGTTGGAATTGGGACTGGAAATGTTTCAAAGACACTAGGACTATGATCTCTATTTCCTAGATGGCCCATAATGATTTGTGAAATTCTGTATAATGCCAGAATTCAAACGCTAGAGTGGTACAAGCTGATAGTCAAGGTCTTGGATAACAAAAGGTGAAAGTTAAGACAAGCTTAGGCAGGGAATGACAAAGCCAAAAACTCACCAATTGTAGGTTAAGAATCCTGAGCAGGGAGAAACGCTGATTCTAATAACCTTGGCTGCCAATTCGGATAAGCAATATACAGTAAGTAGTATGCTGAGTCAAAGCCAAGAGAAAAAGCCCAAGTAGAGGCTAGGCCAAGAGTTCAGTTGGCTTTATGTGTGAGCTGCTCTGACACTCAAAGATCAGGACTCCTAATGGAGGCTGGAGTACAGACAAGGTCAAAGGATCAAAGGGCCACTGAGTAATTAAAACACAGGGCAACAACCTCATCACACCATTTTAATGCACAGGAAAGGTCAGCAGTGATCCCCAAAATATTGTTAAATCTCTGATGTTGTCTATCAACCATTCTTAATTTTACCATCACTGCTAAGTTTCATCTTCAAATATTATACAGTTTCCATGGTATGAAATGCATTTCAAAGATCAGGTAGCATACCTGAAAAACAGCTTTAATTATAAATAATAATCTTCATTTATTCTTGGGTTTCAGATGCTATTTGTAATTTGAAAAAAATAAACCTTTGTTAAAAGAAAATAACCCCAACAGAAAGATGATTATGTGTCTCCTTTACCTCCCCTCTCCAGAGATTAGAAAGCAGGCCATCCAAACCAAGAAAAAATGGCAAGTAGAAAACGTCTATTTCACTGGAGATAGAAGATAAAGACCAAGACTTGTTCTTAGGAATGAAATAGATTTGGGGTAAAAAAATGGTAAGGTATTCTTTCTGGTTTATGGGAAACAGTGATAATTTCAGAAAAAAAAAATCTTGGTATTCTTGAGAAAGCTGGAAAAAACAAAGAGTTTCTTTGTTTCTAGTAAGATAGGGGACTTTTTTTTTTTTTTTTTGAAAGCTATGGGTGCTAAGACTTACTAAGAAAGAGCATCAGACAAAAGAACACATGAAATTGAGCCACTGACAAGAAATCAGGAATGTGCTCCAAGAACTGGGAAAATTATGCCTGAGGACTCATGAAGTAGAAGATTTTTTTTTTATTATTTTTACTTATTTTCAACTCATTCCAAAAGGGTTTCAGAGAACTTTCTAAAATAACTCCAATACTAAAGCCCAAAATTATGCAATGAGAAAATCAAGAAAAGGTGAAAATAACCATAGGTAATTAAATAAGGTTCCGTCTAGGATGTGCACAAAGAAATACATAGCACAAGGTTCTGTAGAGTTGTTGAGCTAGGAAATATACTCAGCTTTAATCTTTCTAGATTCAAAGTAAAAAAGGATGCAGGGTTAGTGAGACTTTCTCTTTCTCTTACCCAATCGTCCTTCCTCAGGAAAACCTTTGAAGGAAAAACAAAAGTCTGGGGCTAGGCCCGTCCTGTGAGTTGTAAGCTTTCCGCAGTTCAGAGCCTGACAGGACAGCCAGAAATAGCAGGTAGGTGGGAGGCCTGGAGAACACCAGGGCCTGTTGGTTGTCACATTTAAGTTACCAGGAATAGAAGACATAGTCGCAGTGGCTATGAACGACATGGAAGATATTTGCTGAGCACTCTAGGCGGTACAGATGCTGTACGACTGACTCAATCACTGGAGGCTCACACAAAGTCCAACTTCTCATCCCTGTCAGGCTCAGGCATGACCTACATTGCCAGGATGACACTGTCCTTGTCTTCATACCAATCTCCGCCCTCTCCCTGCCTCATCCTTCACGTGTTCCTTCTTTCACCTAGTCCTTTCTGCTCTGTGCTATGCAACCCTTGTTCCACTGTGACAGACTTGACTAAACTTCACTCTGTGCCTTGAAAGAAACACAGCCCTCCCCCGACAGCACTACTCTCCCTACTCATTCTCCCATGATCCCCAGTCTACGGACAGATACCACAGCTGCACTCCACCTTCACCTGCAGATGACTGTCCCTTCCACACCATCTGTTTTTTAATCTTATAGTATTATTATTATTTTAATTTTGTCTTCACAACACTTTCCAGATTCACTTCATCACCACAGTCAACTGTGTAATCAATATGAAGCCACGCTCTTTAGTAGCTAACTGAAGGCCATTTCCTTGTCTTCCTATCTCACCTGCCATAGGCAATATAATTTGTTTCCCTTACGAGTACTGAAATGAGAGCAATCTTCAGGAAACACTGTGAGGCCATGTACAGTTCCCCAAAATACACTATGATATTTCTCGCCTCTATGACTTTGTATATGTTTTTTCCTAAAATTCCTTCCTATAACATTTTTATCTGGAAAACATTCTTCCTTCAAGATGCAGCCAAGAATACCCTTGTTTCTTGTACAGGACTCACAGCCATCTCAGGAAGCTAATGGTGCTCCTTTGCATCACTGCTGCAGCTTGTATAGCCACTAAAGGGAAACGAATCTCTCATGCCAATTTACATGTTCATTTGTTATGAACTCCTT
Source organism: Lepilemur septentrionalis (assembly GCA_963573855.1). Lineage (NCBI taxonomy): Eukaryota > Metazoa > Chordata > Mammalia > Primates > Lepilemuridae > Lepilemur > Lepilemur septentrionalis. Next base: position 24,881 of record CAUYMX010057981.1, read on the forward strand.
AGAAAGAGGACTAGTGCCCAGGACCATGTGAAGGTCTCAGCACACTAGCAGACAGTAAATATTTGTGAAATAAATGAAATTTTCTAAAATTTTAATGTCTTACTCAAAAAATATGTTAAAGCTGTTGTCAACAGGCAGTGCTAAATTGCCTATGATAACCTATTTTGTTAGGTTTAAAACAAAAAATTATGATTCTTTCAAGAGTTAGTTATCAAAACTTTGTTTCCAAATCATTTTGGAACAAAAAGCCACAAAATATTTGAAGAGCTAGTGGTATTTCTCTATCTAGTGATGTTGATTCTTAAGATATGTGATGTTAAACTCCTTAAAGAGGTATCCTAAGTTGATGTTATAGAATGGCCCACAAAATACACTGGACATTTTAAAGCATTAAAAAGTCTCATACTTTTTAGAGATAAACGTTGGTGAGTAAACAAATTCTGCAATACATAAATGCATATATTCATGCACAACTAACTAATTCTTTTAACAATGAGATTTATTTTCCTCTTTTCGTATGCAACTAGGTGTACCACTAAATACTAAATTCTGGTTTCATGCAATTTTGAAAGTCAAATGAATTTTCCTTACCCTGCAAAATAATAGCTAGCTAGCTAGATGGCAACTATTGTCTATATAACAAAATAAATTGGCATTTGTACATTTAATAATCTTTACCATGATGCACTGTCCTGTAAATTGCTTTGGCATTTTATTAAGCAAGTAAGTGACATGTTTAGCTGTATTTTGCAAAAAAAAAAAAGAGAGAAAGAGAGATTTAGTCACCATCAACCAGCACCATGACTTCAAGTCAGGATCTGATTTTTAACATCCTTTTAAAACACAATAGGGCATCTTTTATTGATCCATGAATATATGACTAAGGTGTGCTGCAAAGCACGAAGACACTGGTTGAGAGACAACAAGGTGCCATGCAGGTAGATAAAGGAATAGAGCCTGGAGAAAAACGTTTCAAAGGTAATTTGTGTTGTTTTGGACTAGGGAATATTCATCATATAAAACAAATAAAACTAGAGGACGCAATGAGAAAAAGAACTAGGAGGACAGATGACATATTTTGAAATAAATGTAAAAGCCTTTTAATTTCTACTCCCCACCCTCTTCCCTGGTTTTATCTGCTGCCTCCCTGCTTCTGTACCCGCTCCCCCCAGGAGACCTAGTTGCCTTCAACATTTTCTTCACTTAAAAAGACCAGGTTGGGGCTTACTGTGCTCTTGATTTAGTGTCAATTTAACATTGAAACAATCTTGAAAGAAACCCGGGCCCCCCTGCAGGGAACTGCTGGAGAATTGGCAAAAAGAACCAGAGAAGGAATTGTAAATGGTTGCCTCCCATTCCTCCAAGAGTACCTCCCCTGGCTCCTTCAACTTCATTAGAAAAGCCAATTTAGACTTTTAAAATGGCTCCCAATGCCCACTTTTCTATCCCAGTGAATAGTGAAATCAACCTCTTTGTACAGCACAGCAAGGGGTTAGAAATAAGTCCTGAGGACTCCCAGCACCTCCCTCCTCACCCACCTCCAGAAACCAGAAACCAGAGTCCAGGACCTTTTCCCTCCAGCTATTTTTAGAAAAGCACACCCAGAAGCTGTTTATAAAAAGCAACTTCTCTCTTTTTCACACTGTTCTTTCAGGTTCTGAATATAATTCTGAGTTCCCATAAAGTGTACAATCCAGCCTGTGATGACCAGTTGACCTCCAGGACTCCACAGAGCTAAGAACTTGGTGGGAAACATCTGTTTAAATCTACCACCACAATACTATGAAGCTCTAAGCACATCTCAGCCATCCAATGGGTTTTTTTCCTTCTCATCTCAACAGTATCCTTTAGATGCAACTGTCATCATTTTTTCTAGCAAACTCTAAAAACCCAGTGCAAAAAACTCAGAGGGTAATGATAGCCCTTCTTAGACTGACACTTGAATGTGAATTTGAAGTATTATGTAAAAAAACAAAGAAAAGCGAGTCCAAAATGCCTGGAAGGGCAAAGTTTTTGCTTCTGTTTTTGTTTTTCTTTTAATTTCAGTCTATCAGGATTCATACAATATGATGTATGCCACAAGGTCTGTGTTTGGGAAACATGTGTTACTGGAAAAACTTCCCCTGATTAATATATGGTCAAATCATGACATACATTTATAAGAAACGAGCAAAGGAATGAAGACCACTGAAAAAAATATATCCTATGTCTCAAAGTCATTAATGAAATGGAGCCTACTTATCCATCGACAATCCAGATTTAGAAAGAACACAAACTCAGAATCCTAGCTTCCTGACTCAGGTAACTTCAATCTATCCTCTGACTACTGAGTAATCTACTTGCTTTCTCTCTTCTCTGTATTTCCTCAGGCTAACTCAGAAAACAGAATGTGAGGCAGATACTTCTCAACTACAAAATCCCTAAACTATGGACCTTGGATTACAGGGACTTCCTTATTCTTGCTTCCCCTTCTAGGATACCTGGAAGTGTTACTGAAAGCTCAGCACTTGTCCTTGAGGCCACATCAGAAGAAGGAGAACAAGTGGTTTGAAGAGAAGGAAAGAGAAGTTTTATTAATTTGCTGGCAAATGAAGAGGATGGAGACTCCTCTCTGAAATGCCATCATCCTAATAATAAGCAGAAATACAGAGCTTTTAAGGTGTGAACAGCAATTGCTGTTCAACTACAGTTGATGATCCTAATTGTCCCATATCCCTGAAGACAATCCCATAATCTCCACCTAGGACCTTCCTCTGCCAGGTCAAGGCTAAGCCATCTCCTGTAGCACAAAGAACAAAAGACACTCCCCTGCTCTCCCCACCACTGGCCTGAGGCAGGGACACAGATTTTACTTCCCAAAAACGAGTGGAGGATGTTTTAAAGAGACAAAAATATTTTTCCCATTTCTTTAGGCCATTCCCTCTGTTACATATTCCCATTGTCAATATTTCTCTTCCATGTCTATGGAAGGAAGGATGACTACTCTGTTACAGAAGCTCCACATCAAAAATGTAGGGGGAGAAACAAAAGGCTTGAGTACCACTCTGACTCTGCCACTGACCATTGTCAGGCCAGTTCTTCACTTTCCGGGCCTCATTGTCTCTTCTTAAGGGAGGGGGATGAATTAGTGAATCAGAGACACCCCCTCCCCTTCCAATTTACAATCTATGAAGAATTACAAAGTATTTTCAAAACAGACTGATACTGGGTCTTCACACAAAAAAGAAACTTTATGGGCCATGTAAAATTATTTCTCTGTCCCACTAAAGATTTCTATTCAGAAGCCACAGATAAAACAATCAGATTGGGTTCTCACATAGGGGCCAAGGAAAACTTCCCCTTAAACTACTAAAGTTTCACGAAAACTTGACTGACAAAGGCAGATTAATTGGGGTAAAGTTCCTTGCGCTACTTCACTCACCTGCCTTATTGTTACTTTAAGTAAATTGCTAAAAATAACAAAAAAATACTGAAGCAGAAATAAATATTGAAGAACAAAAAATATGAATATAAATAGGAAGTATCCTCTCTACCATTTTATAGTTTTCCATCTTCTATTTGCTGATAAGATTTACAGTCAAACTAAAAGTGTTCTTGAATTAAATTTATCAAATTGGCTTTCCTTTAACATTCTTGAAAAATGTACTCTCTTTTACTGTATATAGGGAGGATACCAACTAAAGGCCCTCAGGAAAATATTTTCTATACTAGGAACAAAAACTTAAGAGAAGCCACTTTCTCATTTAAAAACACTATATTTCACTATCAGTCCAGTAAAAAAATATGGTCTTATAGGGAAGCAGAGAGGAATATTACTCACATCTATAAAGTCAAGGATATTTTCAAAACTTGCAACACAAGTTATTGTACTTAGACACCTTTTTAATCATTCACTTTGAGTGTTAAATAACATCTATGCTTGTATAGTAAAAATTATAAAATTATGTATAAATTTTACAAAGAATTATGTGACAAAATAAGCTCCTTTACAGAGACATCAAAATCACTGACCCTATTTCAGAACTGCACAAAGATATAAAGTTCTAAAACTGAGGTCCAACAATAACCCAGAAAGTGAGAAATCCCAAACATGGAGCTAATACTGGAACAGCTCTGGAAAAGTTGAAACTTGGGTTCTGTTGGCCAGAATCCCAAAACAAACAATTCTGCTACATTGAATAGCCATTTTTTTCCCTTAAAATAAAATTTTTAAAAAAGTTAATATATAGAAATAAATTTTAATAATGCTGAAGACATTCTTTACCATGTAAAAGATCTAAAAGTCTCTTAGTTCTAAATGTGGTTTTTAAGCAAAGGATCAAGTATAATGCAGCTATCACTCTCCTGATGCAATTGTAAAATTAAGTAATTCAAACTTAAAATAGTCCACACTTAAAGCCATTGGAACTTTATTCTGAGCCTTGATAGGAATGTGGCTATGCAGCCTGAGTCACACAGCATGCAACTGCCACTTCCTTTTTTTTTTTTCCTATAAATAATTAAGACCAAAGGGCACCAATATAAGACCCCCTAAGATCACTGCCCCATCTCACAGAGTAAGAAAGTAATCTTCCTAAGTAATCTTCCTTGGAATGTAGCAATCCGTAACCTATTAAATACTCTGTGGTGTATGCACTGGTCTTGAGTGGAAAATGTTGTAATCCTGCTAAAATTTCTATATAAGTAGAACCTTAACTTTTCCACTTTGGAATACTGACTCATTCATTTAGAGTCAATGTTTCCAGGTGGCCATCTTCAAGCTTTGTGCTTAAATAAACTCTATACTTAATAATATTTTTCTGAATCTCATTACTTAAGGTTGACATTTTATAAATTATTAGTTTATTAGTACATTTTAAAATAATATATGCAGATCTATGGTGTAAATATTGGTTGAAAGAAAAATAAGATGTTATAACATGTTATGAGCAGCATGCCTCAAAGACAGGAACCTATCCAACAGATATGATTTAATAAACTGTAATATAATTTAAATTTAATAATACTCATTAAGACAGTAACTATGCTCTGTCCAGCACAGCACTAAGTCATCTAGAACCAAATCTTAGTGGTTGGGCATAGGGATCAAGGTAATGTTTCTTATCAGGATGTTGGATCTCAAGGGACAGGATAGGCCAAAAAGAATGAAAACCTAGACACTGATCAGGTGAGAGGTCAAGTTCCAAGAGAACCAGCTGGGACTATGAGAATTAGACAGGTGCCCCTGGGCTGAGCAGGAAAATGTTAAGTACTAATGGAGTAAAGTAGGAAGAGGAAGAAAGGTTAGAAAGATAGTCGGAGCATAGAAAGGCGTACGCAATCCTGGAGGGGCCAGAAAACCTCAGAAGACCTTACCAAGAGATCCTCATGCAACAACCAACTTTGTTACCTAACTATGCCCAGCAGCTCATATGAACAATTATAAAATGTGGCTACTACCCTTGAAGAGCATAAAATCTATCTGAGGGGATAAAATATACACACATATCAGTACAAAGCACTAATTGACCCAGTGCCTAATCCTGTGGCAGAGACAGTCTTTCCCTACCCCAGCCCTGACGTCTGCCTCCTACACAAACTACACCATCAGTGCCTCCCTGACTTTGTTGTCTTCACTGCTTACACCCACTTAAACTGTCTTAACCTGGTATCTGCAGTGTCTATCAACCTGCATCCCTTTGCCTTGCCATCAGCTACCACTTATGTAGCTCTCTGAACACTTCAGAATGAACCATGGACTTCTGCTCCTCTCAATTCACCAACCCCTTTACAGCCAGTCAGTTGAGGGGCTCAGTAGAGAGGCAAATTGGATAACACTAAGGGTGTCCAGGAAAACGTAGGTTCTTTTATTGTATTATATTACTTCCTTTTGCATGCTTTACTTGTTTTTATAAAAATACTTTCCCCCAACAAAGAAGCAGATAGAACCTCAGCGTGCAGCCCAACACACTCCATTGAATTCATTCATTCAAAGAATGGTAAGTTGAAGAGAGTGAAACACAATAGGGGAGTTGGCAAGCTTTCACTTTCTGTTAGTTAGAAAATATGTCAGTTATAGTTTATTATCCAAATGATGAATTTGAAAAAATACTTGCAATCGCATCTTATGCATGTTGATGTCAATTGCAAGCAGCCTAAGTTGTTATTAGATTATCTATTGTGCAACGCTTCATATTTTCCAGAAAAAGCAGACATTTAAATAATCTATTTCTAATGAAAATACATTTGTGACTGAACATAAGGCAAGTACCCCAATATCATCCTTCCCTTTGATACTGTTAAGCTTCCCTAATCTACACCGATGACATCAAAGTTACTCCTGGAAAAGCCACCTAAACTTACTGAGTTGCCATCAATAAAAAGAAAGATTTTGGTATCCACTGTGAAAGTGATTTATAAACATAAGTGAATAAATCAAAATAATACTCTATCAAAATAGGTAAGCCAAGTTTATTATTTCTGGAAGTAGCTTTTAATCACATGCATGATAATGTTCTATTAATCTTCTTTTAAAAATCTCATCCAATTAGATAAAACTGTCAGTCAATCTTCACAGAAAAAGGTTTGGACAATGTATTCTTAGCAGCCTTTTCTACATGGTTAAAAGCTTACTGCTTTTCATTACTTTATATGATCAGAACATAAACTGAGAACCTACAGAAAGCAGCAGACAAAAGTAAGCAATGTGCAAGGAATAGAAGAAGACAATGCAGCCATGAGAATTTCCCAAAACCATGTGTTAAACAGATCCAGATCCCTAAATTGGCCTAAGAATAAATCTTAGATCATATGGCATAGGTAAAAGTTCTTATACAGGGACAAGACAAGACATTACAAATCACTTCCTAGCTACCGACTTACTTAAATCCCTTCTTGCTCCTGCATTCATATGCAAATAACAATAACATCCTTATCAGATAAACTCAGAATTTTAAACGTTCCATTTGAGAATTTCAAATTCCCAGAATACTGAATATTTAACAAAATAAAGGGATATATAATTTAAGACTAGCTTCCTAGTATGTGACACATATTTGAATTTACAAAGAGAATAGTGTATAAAGACAGGTTGTTAAAATTCTGGTCTGTTTATTAAAAACTCAGGCTAAAATGAATCTTGGTTTTAATCAAGATCAGCAACCATAGCCATCTTATACGGGCTACTCTTAGAATGAACATGTCTTATCAGTAAAAGAAAACAATGCATTTACAGATCTTACAACTTAAAAAAAAATTCCTGATACAAATCCATAATTTTGAGCACCTTGAAATCAATAAAGTTTTCATAAACTATTTTTCATGGAAAAAAAAGACAAACGAGATAAATTTTTACACCTTAGCAGTGAAAGGATAGGTCACCATTTATCCTTCCAGCATTATTTATTCTCATCACAACTATTTGAAATTTCAATTGTCATGGACATGATCCTGTCTTATGTCTTAAATGATTTTTTTTCCACCTTATTAGGACTATTCATTTTCATTACCAGACCCTCGTTCTTGTCATTACCAATATCCAGGTTTTCTCCAGATCTTCACTGTAAGCATCTCACTTCCTAATTTTTCTAACTCACTCTCTGTGCCCAGCAATCTTTAGATTGCATCAGTATCTACTGGAATCCAGCTTCTGGCTGAAAATTTAGGTGTGATCTTTTTCAGGCTTAACCTTATGCAGCTATATAGACTACCTATGAGGTCTATGCTGCCCTGGCCATGCCAGACTTCGTGTGCAGCAGGTGCGCTGCTAAAGGGCATTGCAGTCAGAGACTCAGGCCCCCAGGGTTAGCCATGCTCTTATGCACAACCCCATTCTTAGCTCAGCATGAGATCTCTTTATCAGGAACTTTTGGCAGAGAAGTTCTGGAATCTCTGCTGAGAATTTCTTATTTGTAGAGTAGAAAAGGAAACTTGAAGACACTTTTCTTCACTCTGACTCTATCTATAGTAGTTTTCACTCCTACCCTTTCTTTTTCACCCTTTCCCCTGGGTCCTAGATACATGAGATTAAAGGAGCCTATTATTTGGGGTTCCCTTGGCAGTAAAGTGATTCCCAACATCTGTGTTATCTACCTGACCCTCAGCCAGCACTGTTTCACTAGAAAAACAGACCTCTATGGTGGAGGGCTGTGGTGGTAGTGGAGTGGTCAGTGCTTTCTCTGGTTTAGCCCCTTGCTTACACCATCACAGTAAGTGAGTGAATGCTCGACTGTTACTTTCACTTTGGCTTATTGTCTTAATCAGCTATCTGACACCTGGCAGCTCAGCTCAGCCCTCTCCAGCTCAGCTTGGTACTGACATCTACAATCTATTGTACAATCACCGTTTCAACGTACCTTCTCTCCTCCTGTCCTCAATTCTATTCTTACCCAACTTAAATGTCATGTCTGTTCATTGCATTTAGCCACTTCATAACACCCCAAACTACCCTGACTCTCTTGCATGTCATCATACTCCCTTGGGAAAATCATGCACTTGGTAAAAGCAAGTCTTCCCCTACTCAGTCCTTCTACTGTGCAGTTAAATGTATCTGGAGAAAATACAGCCATGCTAACAAGTGTCACTTTATATCCATAATCTCTGTCTTCAATGGCTTTTAAGCCTGGCAATCGTACTATATATTCCTGGTCCATTCACTCTTTCACATGCCTCAGGATTATTGCATATCTATGTCTCCTATTAAATGTCTGAAACCTCCTCCATCCTATGTCTCTTTGACAACCTTGCTTCCTATTTCAACAAGAAAATATAAGCAATCAGAAGGTATAATGTAGGCTCCCATCAGAAGGTATACAATATCCACCCTTTTAATTTCATCTGCACTTAGATATTCTGCCTCTTCTCCATTATTATGACTGAGCTCTATACATGCTTGGCTAAAGCCAACCCTTCTACTAGTATGCTAGATTTCAACCCCTTCTGCCTACTCAAGAGCATAATTTAACATTTGTCCCTTTTGTTTCCAACACAGTTTCCCCCTCTCCACTGGTTCTTTTTTATCAGTATACAAACAGACTTTTATTCCTCCCATCTTAAAAAACAAGACAAAAAATACTTTCTTCAACAATTATCCTCTTCCTCTCCCTCCCTATACAGTAAAATGCCTTGCTAGATTTGCCTGTACTCTTGGTTCTTAAATTTTCTTTTCCAATTTTTTCTTGAAACCACTCTAGTCAAGCTTTTCCACTCTTCACTCTATCAAAAAGTCTGCTGTCTTATCACCAATGGCATCCTTGTTGTATAACCAGTGGTGGTCATTCAACCATGACTTAACAGCTAACCAATCAGTAAAGTTTCCAGCAAATGAATAGTGATTCACCTCTCTAGCTAAGATAGGATGCAAGGGTCAGAGAATGCCTTTAGCCTGTGACCATGGTGTTACCACATAGTAACTTCTAGAACTACAAGAAAGGTTAAAAAAAAAACCCGAGTCTCAATTAATGAGGAATTTGGTATCAGTCCATGAGTTTATGTAATGATAACTTTTTATTATTTAAAATAGAGGCATAAATTTAACTTAAAAAATAAGAGCACTAGTTAGACAGATTTTATGGCTTCTCTTTCCCATAAATGCACAATACTGAGTTAAATGTGGCTTTAATAATTCTTCTTTGTGGTGTATCTGGTATTCCTTCAACTAAACCCGTAGAGAGTCATATCTTCAATGACGGAACCAGTCAGTCTGATCCTTATAGAATTATATTTCTATATCTCTTCCCATAGTTGGACAGATAATTTCTTATCATCTTCTAAGTATCTGTTCCAAATTCTATTAACCTTTTCATTCTTTATTTTTTTTAAATAAGAACATTCTTTTTAAGAAAACAGCTAGTTATCGTGTATTTGCTCACATTTTTACTCTTTTGTTTTTGCCCTGGCTCATTTACATGGAACTAATTTTTTTATTCTTGTAGCAGGTGCTTTTCCTACCTCAGATTATAATCTTTTCTTAGAAGCAGGTCACATGACCTTTCTTTGAAAGTATGTGTGGTTTTGTGTTTATGCCTCAGTGAAATGTCTTGAATTTATAATTTCATGCCAGTTTTTAATACAACAACTATCTGGGTCAAGAATACTCAGTTAATATTTTATCTAAAATATTGCAAACTGTTGATATTTTATAATTATTCAGATGATTTAAACATTAAGAACTTGCTATAGTTAAGATCATATATCAGTCAGAGCTATAGATTGAAAACAACAGAAATTGGCTCTAGCTCTGTTTAAGCAGGAAGGGAATCTATTGGGAAGATATCAGGGCTGATGGGAGGCTAGAGATCCAGTCTTTGAGAACTGGTGGGAAGAAAGGAGCCCCAGGAAGGTAGCAGGAATCACAAAAGATCACACTGCAAGAACAATCTGGTCTGCATGTCACTGTTGGCACGGCCTTTACATGGACATCTCAGGAAATGCAGATGATAACCAAGCTATGTCATCATTACCCCAGACTGTTCCAAGGCAAGAGGAGAGGATATCACCAATCATTCAGTTTCCATAGTGGTTAGTGGACACTCCCTCCTCCCACCCTGTGCACAGAAGGAGATGCCATAAAAGGGAGAGAAGAAGTGCTGTGGTATAGCCAAGAAAATGAGGAAGGTGAACTCTAGGTCATCCTTAAAGGAATGCCACACAGATCCAATCACATGGAAGACAGCCACACCTCAACAGGTGCAATCAGGCTGAAATGGTCATCAGAAACACTCTGAAAATGAAAAATGGTAGCAGGAAGCATTGAGCAGTAGGAAAAAAAAAAAAGGAAGTTTTCATGGAAAGGAAAAAGGATTTGCCTTGCTTGATGGCAGTTCGAGCTTGTTTCTATTTCACCAAATATATGTTGACACATAAGAAATTGTGGATCTTGTTTTGAATGCCAGTTGGAAAGTTGCCATTTCTCCTACTAGATACCTTCCTGGATCATTGTTTATATTCAAAGTTCCCAAGAGTCAGGGTTTAGTACCTCCACCCTGATGTGCATAGAACAGAGTCATCTATGGAGAGGCTGAAAATCTGGTCCTGTCCTTTTAAATGTCTATCAAATAAACACAGGTAAGTTGACAGTGAACTACATCAGTTCCTCCAACTTGACTAAATACAAGGAATGTCTGCATTTACTTAAATATACTAGATATTTTGATATCTATATTAGTATATGAGATACACTAGAATATAAATATGATAGTGCTAGAAATGTAATTAAAATACTAGCTATTATGATTATTCAATAAGAAATGAACTAAATGAAATCAGATTATTGGAAAGTGTTAGGCTCCCATTCACAATGAAGCTTGTCCAAGTCAAGCCTAACTCAGGAGTCTGAGAGACTTATTAGCAGTCCTACCAGTTCAAGATAGTCCTAACTTGTACCTCCACACATATCACCTGTCATCTTTTCTGTTCTTTCATGGCTTTGACCTCTTTAAGCTTTAGTAGGTTTTTTGTTTTTGTTTTTGTTTTTTAGCAAAACTATTCTCTGTTAGACATGAGAGACTCCAAATAGGCATTGGGTAGAGTTTATTTTATGTATGTGGTTCACAGAATTCTTACTGATGGGGCCATTGTAAAAATGATCTACTCTTCTTTATACCATATTATGTCATATTCCAGAAAGTCAAATTATTTAAAGACATGGCCTTTGAATTTACTTTGGATTTGCAAACTATCATATTTTTGGATAAAGACTGATATTTGCAAAAAAAAAAAAATCCCCCTTATTTGGTCCCATAGATTTACTGACTTTGGTGCTTACTTCATCTAAAGTTAAATGACACTGAAGAAGGTCTTTTTATCAAGAAATACTAACATCTACTCTTGTTGGAGAAGGACTAGTTCACTAGTACATCCAGAGCACTTAAATTGGAAACAGCACTTGCTTTGGAATCATAAAGATGTGGGCTTAAGCCTCGTTCAGAAACTTTTCAGCTTTGTCATTTTGAGAAAGCTACTTAATTTTTTTTAGCATTGATTCCCTCACCTGCAGAAGGGAGATCATAATATATAATGATTAAAAAGGAGAGCTTGTGGAAAAAACTTGGTACAAGGCCTCTTACTCTCTCTCCTGCTCTCTTTATGAGACTTTCAAGGCCACTTCTTTCCTTTAGTTAATGCAAGCGAGACATTCGTAATGTCCTCAACTTCCAAACTGTGACAGAAGTGACTGTACAAACTCTACAGCTGGAGACAGTTTAAAACCAAGCAGTTTCATGAAGGGACCACTGTCATATTGGCCCTTCCAAACACAGCCACTTTCTCCAAACAACAAATCTGTACTTGAAATATTAGAATTTTTAATTAATAAACCGTTTTCCGTTTTTTGAACAGATGAGCAAATACATTACAATAAAAATAATATATTTTGCAGCTAGTTGAATTAAATGGTTAGGCCACAATATTATTATGGCCAGATTTACTGTTAAGGGGACTTTATAAGGGGCGAAGATGGCAGGGTCAGCCTTTAACAGATTGTTTGGAAGGCTAGGGAGAAGAAGAACTTCAGGACCACAGAAGTAAAATGTGCTCCCAAATTTATATCAGTCCAGTGAGTCCCATTAAACAAATCAGCACAGAGGTTTGGTGTTTGTAGGTATATAAATATATAGCTTGTTTCCTCTGGAGTAGTTTAACTTGCTATAGCATGTCCCATCATCCCTGAAAGAATGAGTGTTGCAATTATTAACATTCCTAATAATTAGTTCATTCTAGAATAAAAATGGGCTCCTCTCTCAGAGGACAGAGTGCATTGGTACCAACCCCTGATAAAGGAGAACAGACACATTCCAGTAATGAAAGGAAGCTATCTCAGGCTGGAAGTGAAGGGAACCACACAGTCTTTGCCTTTTTTGAGTAACACCAAACAAGCAACTCAGAAGGGTTGCCAATCTCTTGAGCTGTACCATTCGGGGCAGCCTAATAAGAGAACATTTTCTTCATGGTGTAGAAGGAGATGGTATCTCCAAAATCTGGCATTTAACTAGCCAGGAGCAAGACTGACCTTGGAACAGAGGGAGGCTAGTGCCACTCTCCAAAGCCAATGAGGGTGCATCAGTAGGAATAAATAATAGAATGAGCTGTGCTTCATGGAGCAGAGGAATCCAGGCCACACCAGCAACCCAGGATGAAGCAAGATGGCAACATAAGGAGGTCATAATGGACAAACCACAGGAACTTGTTCCAGAACACTATGAAGCAAACTTTTAAAAACAAAACAAAATGATCTGAGGCATGATGGGGGAGGGGGAGATACAGAGTGGAGATGATAAAATAACATATCGAAAACATTTTGAGAGAGCTAATTTTTAGCAATAAATAAGTGGAGAAGTTCTGCTATAAGAATTTTGCTATAAAAAATGTAATTGCGTTTAGTTATATAATGGTGAGTGCAGTGATATACGAATTATATAGAATTTGATAAAAACTACTCCTTAAAACATTTACTTTATTTAAATCCTGTATAACCAAGACTTATGTGGCCTTCATAACTTCACAGAACAAATAGAAGCCATCATGCATAATTCCCTTAACTTCTTGCCACAAAACTTACACATATACAGGCTTCTACACATATTTTTTTCTTCAGCTATCCTTCTATTACTGGGGGGAAATTAAATTTAAAGTTAATTTTCTACCAATGCTCTGTAAGACTTCCCTTAAAGAAGCTCTGTCACTTGCATGTCCTTCTTCGCTGCATCTTTCACCTTCTTTTCTGTTCACTTTTCTCTATCACATGCTGAAGATTCCTTTTTTCTTAACAAATGACAAGAACAACTCTCCCTCAACTCCTTGTTCCTGATGGTCACTGAGCTTATTCTCTCAGTTCACAAACCTCTTGAAATAAATGTCAATTCTTTATAAACTTCTCATCTCTACTCATTCTTAGATCCTTGGTGATCTGGCTTCTGCCCCTACCTTCTCTGATAAGTGCCCTCCTAACCATCACTTTCGCTTGACTAATCACTAAATCTAATAAATTTCCCAGTTTTTATCTCATTTAGCACTTCAGAAACATTTATCGTTATTGTCCATCATCTGCTTCTTGAAAATCACCACTCTCCCCTGCGTGTCCCTCTGATCCTTGCTCTCAATCTCTTCCACTGGCTCCTTCCTCCTCTGACTTCTCTTAAACTACTGCTTCTTCCAGGTCATTTGTTCCCAAGCCAAACACACTCCCTGGGAAATGTCTGACATTACTCTGAATGAAGTGGCTACCTTGAGGGTTAGCACCATCAGTTCTCTATTGCTAATCCAGACCACGCTTCTGTGCTGGGCAGCTCCTATACGTGTGCCCACGGTCCTTAAATGCAAAACATTCACCGAATTTGTCACCTCCTACAGACTGATTCTGCCTTTTTGTGTATCTCAGCAAATGATAGAAGCCATCGACTTAGTTGATCAGGCAAAAAGCTTAAATATTATCCTTCTCTTCCTACCAAGCCTCCTACCTATCCCTACCCCCAAAACAGACACACAAAATCAATCATAATTTTCTTACTTCTTACTTTTCTTCAGCCCATTTTAATACCCTAAACCATGTGCCACTCCTGGAAAACTGCAGTTAGAGGTAATGTAGCCTAATGGTTTAAGAGCATGAGTTTTTCGGGCAGGGATTGAATTCTACCTCTGCCACTTACTCATTGTGCTACTTAATGTCTCTAAGCTTTCATCTCTTTATCTTCACAACTGGGATAATTATACAGCCCAGCCTCATAGGACTATTGTAATAACTAAATGAGCTAACATACAAGGTCCTGTCACAATGATGGTAAGTAGCTAAGCACTCAGTACGCGGTGTTAGATGGTATCTCCATGCTGCCAGCTTTACTCCTTGGAATATACTCTCCACAGTGCAACTTGAGTGATCTTCCTGAATAGAAATCTAATAGTTTCCAAATTAAAGCCATTTGGTGGCTCCTGCTGCACATGGGATAAGATCCAAATCCATTAAGATGGCTCATATGATCCTTCAAGACTGACCTTTGTCCTCCTCTCAGCCTTATCTCTCAACCTTTACTCCTGTCTTCTGTTATAGTCACAGGGGATTTCCTTCAGTTTTCCCCAAACCTTGTGCTCTCACATCTCCAAACTTCACAAATGTAATTCTCCACATTTGAACGTCCTTTGCCGCTCCTCTGTGCCTGGCTAACACTGTCAGACCCTACGTAGCCCTCAAGGCCACTCCCTTAGCCGTGAATACCGTAGCACCTGGCATGCTCAGAGCACAGCACTGCTCTAATTGTTAAGTTAGTTGTCTGCCTCCCCACCTGGATTTTAAACTCTATAAGGGAGTGGAGTATATGTATCTTGTTTACTTTTGTAAGTCCAGAAAACAGCTGACTTCTTGGCTCATGGTTGGTACTTACAGTTTTGAGAGACTGTATCAGTAAATGAATAAATAATGTAGTCTGCTTAATGGCCTTCACACACAGAAAAGGGGTGTCCTGTTCATTGCCTAGTCTGGTTAGGGGTGTGTGTTTGTTTATATATCTGTCTCTGTGTGTTTTGCTGACATGAATCAATACCTAGAGCTCAGACACCAGGGCTGATGACTAGACATTAAAAACCATTAATCCATTAAGCCACAATCATCCTAGGCTAAGGCTAAATAAGCAAGCCTGGCTTTACTACTTACTTCAAAGACAAATTCCATCAGCTAAGGTTTAAAGCAGGGCTCTCATGTTCATACATCTGTAGGGGCCAGACGAGCATCACGAATGAGTGATATGAGTCCCATGTAGATGCATATTGTGCAAAAGCAGGGGCTGAGCTGAAAGTAGAATACGGGCCTTATCTACAAAGACTAGATATTGCTCAACTCCAGTGACTTATTACCAATTGTCTGACTGGTTTTTTAAATCGGGAAATTTAAAATTTGCATATGAAGTGCCTCATTTTTAAACTTGGCTTATTAAAATAACAGGAAACAGATAAAACAAATATGTGGACCTTATCCAGCTCCTGTGAATTATCAATTCATGACTTTAGTTTTAAACCAATGAGAAAGAAGACAGAATTGGAAACTGCTGATGGGTAATTACCAATCTGTCATATACACCAATGCCTTACACTGAATCATCATCTTCTACTCAATTACTGCCCCAAAACTTCAGTGTCATCCTCAAACACTCTGTTAACATACACCCTCCCCAGCAAAAGGTCTTGATTTCTAATTCATAAAGAAAATCAGAGACATTAG
Source organism: Lepilemur septentrionalis (assembly GCA_963573855.1). Lineage (NCBI taxonomy): Eukaryota > Metazoa > Chordata > Mammalia > Primates > Lepilemuridae > Lepilemur > Lepilemur septentrionalis. The sequence continues at coordinate 41,064 of CAUYMX010057981.1, forward strand.
TAAATAACCTCCTCATCTTCCCATTCCTAACCTATAAATTTAACTATAATTGGAACCATCCAACCTCATAGGACAAGTGGCCTTTCTCTTCTTTAAGGGAAATCCTCCTACCTTTTCCCCTAATACAGTAGCACCAATTAATTATTCTTTATGTCAAGAATCTTTATGTTTTTCTACCCAACTTATTAAGAGTCCCACCCTGAAGGGTAGGTCCTCCTTCAACGTTCCAATCCCTTCTGCCTACTGCCTACACCTCATTTTCTTTAGATCAATGTTTATGAGTTATAGTGTTCTACAAGCTTTACTATTATGTTAGTATAGATTTACAGTGCAGGAAGCAATAATCATTTTTATTGGCCTACATTAACTTTCCTTTCAAAAATAAGTTACTCAATGTCATTTGTTTATTTGATAAATATGTAATGGCCTCGAGTATATGCCAAGTACCGTTCAAGAAAAATCCATTCTAAACCCAAGGAGAGGTCAAAGCTCCCCAGCACAGTTACTGCTCTCTGCCTAGGTCATGGATCTCCAGCTCAGAAGTCACAGAGACAGAATAAAATCAAAGTAGGGAAACCTGCCCATACTGTTTTGTTGGCAGGAAATACCTAGGAGCATAGCCAATGCCTTTAACTATGTACCGAGTCTTAATGATATTAAAATAAGCTTGGATTGGCTTTCCTATTGATTTTCAATTTGCGACTACAGATTAAAGGGTAAAAATTCAATATGTAAGGGAGAGATTATGTTTCTGAAAGTTTCAGCTCAAGGGCCAAGATATAATACTGAAAGGCATGGTAGAGAATGTAGGCAACGGTTCTAAGATGTAATCTGGATTGCTGACTCTGATCATGTTTTTCAAATTGTGAGTCAAAACCCTACAGTGGGTTATAAGATTGATTTACTAGAATGTGGCAAGCATTTTTAAAAGAAAACTACATAAAAGAGAATGGAAAATATCACAGTGCATTGCACATATAAAATATCACAGTCCATTGCACATATAAAAAGTAGTTATTAGGTCACAAAATATTATTTTCATCAATATATGTTGGGTGTGTGTGCATCTGTAGATCACAATATAAGATGTATTTCATACTGTGGACTGTGGTGAAAAATTTTTTGAAAGCCACTTGTCTGTATCTATCAAGCTTCATGAAAGAGTAATCTATATTCTCTGTTTGCACCTCTTTTTTGTTTGTTTTTTTTGTTTGTTTGTTTTATTGATTTTTTAGGGGATTTTTGTTTTGTTTTGTTTCGGTTTGTTTTTGTTTTTGTTTTTTGAGACAGGGTCTTGCTCTGTTGCCTAGATTAGAGTGTCGTGGCTTCAGCCTAGCTCACAACAACCCCAAACTCCTGGGCTCAAGTGATCCTCCAGCCTCAGCCTCCCAAGTAGCTGGGACTACAGGTGCACACCACCACACCTGGCTAATTTTTTCTTTTTTTAGTAGACATGGGGTCTCAGTCTTGTTTTAGGCTGGTCTTTCTACACCTCTTCAGTTCCCAATCTCAATCTGTTGTTTCTGCTTCAGCAACCCCACTAAAATTGCTATTGATAATATAATCAATGGCCTTTTATGTGTCAAATTTGATGTACCCCTTTCACATATATTTATAGTTGAATTCTCTGCAGTGCTGAAAATTATTCATACCTCCTGAAAATTTGCATTGTCTTTGCTTCTGTGACATCACTTTCTAAAGATTCCCCTCCTATCTCCTTGGTGTTTCTCTCTAGATTTGTTCCCTGGTCTCGCTCCCTCAATCTGCCCTTGAACTACTGGCATTTCTGCAGAAAAGAGCATGGGCCTTAAAGATGCCAAACACACTCACACTGAACTTCATCTCTGGAACATATCACCTCCAATACAACCATCCCGGCCCCATCCACTACCATCTACTGCAATAGCCTAATGACTGGCCTTCCCTTCTGTTGACTCTCAAAAGGTGGCTGGAGTGAGCCTGGTAAAAGGAAAGTCAGACCATCTCATTCTTTTAATCAGAACCATTCATTGGCCCCATGACCTCCTTCAGGTCTTCGCTCAAATATAATCTTCTTGGTGAGGGCTTTCAGGCCTCCCTGTTTACATATACAATTCTAACCCCACCTAAAGATGCTCTGTACCCTTTTCTAGCTTTACTTTTGTCCATGGTTCTTTTATAGAATACTATACAATTATTTATCTTGCTTATAGTATGTTTTCTCTTACAGGGTCATAAGATCCAACAGGACAAGAATATCTGTCTGTTTTGTAGACTGCTGCATTCCCAGCATCTAGAATTAAAAACCCATAAATGGAGGTCAATAATAGCTCTTAAAACAATGAATGCCTATCATCAATCATTTATTCTTATTATGATGGTAGGCCTGAGAGTACATGTGGCTATGTGTACTCTATGCAGTTCTTTCTCAGTGTGATACAGTTTTTAAAAGAGTGTTTAGCCGTCACTATGGTCTGAATGTGCCCCCCAAAATTAATATGTTGAAGCTTAATCAGCACTGTGATGGTATTAAGAGGTGGAGACTTTAGGAAGGTGATCAACTCATGATAGCAGAGTCCTCATGAATGAAATTAATGACCTTCTAAAAGAGGTATGAAGGAACTGTCGATCTTTTTGCTATGAGAGAGATGTTCCTCGTTTTTGCCGGGATGCAGCAAGAAGGTGCAAGCCATCACCAGACACCTAATCTGCTGGTGCCTTGATCTTAGACTTCTCAGCCTCCAGAACTGTGAGAAATAAATTTCTATTATGTATAAATTAGCCAGGCTAAGTTATTTTGTTATAGCAGCAGTAATGAACTAAGAAAGCCATTAAGCAAATATAAGAGATATTCATAAGAAATTGACTAAAATTAATAGCCAGGTCTTAAAGGATAAGAACATCTAAATTCTACGTTAGCAGTGTTCCTGCTGGCTAAGCCTACAAAATGCAGATACTTAAATATTGGCTTGGATGAGCAGATAATACCAATGTCCAAGGAATGCTGCCATTGGGTCCTTCTTTTTTATCTACTCCATCACACATATGATCTTTCCACTGGCCTAAAGAGTGGTATAAATAGTTCAATATCCTTCTTTTATTGTCCTGTCAATACCCCATGATTATGTAATAAAAAAGAAAAAAATTATTAATAAATTATCTTCCTATTACAATCAATCACAAACTTAGTTGTTTTTTTAATTTACTATATTAGCATTTTAAAAGGATATTTTCCTATCTACATGCCAATTAACCCACTAAATTTTTACCCTGATAATAAAAAAATACTCCCCCACACCCTGCTCCTTGAGATTCAAAAGGAAATAATCAATTGAATCTTCTCTCCACATCCCTGCTTTATTCCCATCTAATTTTCACAAAATTATAGAACACCTCTCTCTTAGATATTATTATTATCCTTATCCCCTAGATGAGGAAAATGAGGCATAAAGAGAATAACAAACATGCTCAAGGTCACCCAGATATCAGGTGGAAGAGCCATGGTTTGACCATGAGGCCAGTGGTTTACTGGAAACCAAGAAAGGGAAAGAAATGGGGACTGTAAGACAAAGGAAATATCTTTTAATGC